>MU932656.1:0-12581 GCA_036418165.1 Cooperia oncophora | reverse complement strand
TTGTTTCTCTCCGCATAAACACCTAGTTAACAGCACAATTAGCATAAGCAGCATTGATACGTGGCCATTTACTAGGCATTGCCTGGATGGCTTGGTTGAAGATTAATTGCGGCTGTTAATGTGAGGTTTTGAGGAGGCCCCTTCCGAGATGATCGTGGTTACTTAGTATTTTCTACCATCGATGCTGGTAAGAATAGGGAGCTGATGTAGTATGCTACAACCCCGTTATTCTGCGATGTGACAAGCCCTTCTTTCTCAAAAGGGCGGTTTTCACTAGCGTTATCCTCGAAAAGAGCGACAATGGTGGTTTGACGAAGCTTATTCCGTATAGCTGCGGCCAGTTTCCAGAGTATCTCACTTGGGTATCGATCCTGAGTGTTTGCGCGTTTGTGCTAACTTTTTCAGAACACTACGCCTTGCCATTCCAGAGAAGAAGGCATAGTCTTCAGAAAAGACATCTCCTCGAAAACTTTTATATGGTTGGTGGGTTGCGTTGCGGTGAAGTCCAGTGTATTGCATTTTGCTCTCACCATGAATCTAGATCTCATGGTTACTGATGAACAACTCAAGAAAGTCCTGCCTGTACAGCCAGACGAAACCCTTCTGCGAACAGCCAGCAGTGCTGCTGAGATGCGTGCTTGTAGTGTACATGTGCCCTTCGCGGCATCACATTTGTGGGGTTGATATTACTGGAGTGGAGCTTGATTAGATCCCACGTGATGGTAGCATCTGGATGCACTCGAAACTTACGGAGCAAATGACCTTCATCCACCGTGACTGGAGACTTACAGCGAAGTGGTTTCCGTCAGCCACTGTTGACAGGACATTTGAGCTATTGCCTCACTATCCGATTCGTAGCAGTACTTGGCCCCAGAATAGCGCTAACCTTCTTGGACCTCTCTCCTGCACTTGCTCGGAATAGTATTTGTAGATCGTAATCAGGGAAAGAGGTATTGGGGCTACGTGGCAATTAGAACTTTTGCTGTGGTCCCTGAGCGCAGGGAAATAGAGGACTGGGGGTGCTTAAGCATTGAACTTTAAGTAGTCGTGGAGCGGGAGATGAGCTTTTCGAAGGGAGGCGACCCGCAGTGAATGAGCCACTATCATGTGGGAAAAGTTTAGGGTTGCAGCAGGTCATGCAACGCCGTGCGGACGAGATAATACGAGGAAACAGAAAGCACGCGCGGTTGAAGCAATAGAGTTCAGTTGCCCGTAGACCGGTGTTGATCAGAAATCGACTCAGCGGTTGGACAAATTCAGGCCCTGAACACTCTCTAAAGGCAATTTTGCGCCAAAAATGGTTATGATTGCCTTCAATGATCACGTTATGATTATGGTTTGGTTAGATCATGGTTTGGTGCTCTGGGGCCGGTCTTACCTCTCATAGCTTCCCAAGCCCTGACGAAAGGATTACAGCCACGGCTTTTTTGCTAAAAATCGGAAACCCATAAGAAACGTCAACGTCTATGCCCATGGTCAACGAAAAGTGCGGATTCTTCTCCAATGTCATTACAATTTCGCTCACATGTTACACAACAGATTCCGCAGAAATCGAACGAACATGGTTGTGAGGCGCTACCTTTTCCATTCCAATCATTAGAAACCCTTTTTTTTAGGATCTGGATGAACACTGGCAAAAACGCTTCACATCATGGCAGAGCCATCAAACTGGCCTTCAACACTTTCCTTGGTCTCGGGGCTCCAGCATAGGGCGAATATCAAAAAGCCTTGATGTGCCGTTTGGGCTGCTCGCCCCAGAAACTAGGTTGGTTGCTAGTGGCATATATTCGATTTAATGAAAATGACGTTTTAAAGCTTTGGATAAATATGTTACTCTATATTTGAGGAAATACCACCTAATCTTTATTTTTCTTCACCAGTCACACCGTAATGGTTGGACTCTCAGCCATTCATCTGCAAGTTCTATTTTCGGAACTCCTAGTTGAAACATATCCCGTCTCCCCAACTTATCAGAGATGTTCGGACCATTGCCGAACATTGAAAAAAAGGATGTGAAATTGGGCAGAAACCGGACAAGATTTATAGGGCACCCCTATTTTTATCACTTGATGGCATAGCACTTCTCATTTGGCTTTGGATTAATTTATTCCAAGTGCAACATCTCAAAATATTGGCTGTAATTTTGTCTGGGTTATTTGGGCTCAGATCTCGGTTATGACATTGCTTTTCGTGTAGCAGTCTTTGGCATCATTAGGCGAAACCCACCTGTGGCACGAATAGTGCTTTTTCTCACCTTTTACCGGCCAGCTTCTCACCATCTGCGTTCTCCTAGGACTGATCCCAGTGCATATCATTTGTCCCGAGTCGCACCATCGCCCTGTTCAAATTGACATAATTAGGAATATTTTCAGATAGGCGAACTAGAAGTTCTGCAACTGGTAATTACCTTCAGCGGTAGGGATTTAATGCGTGTACCACTTGTGCACTACAGAGCATGGCAAGCGGATATCCCTGTACCAGATCTCGGAGAATTCAGGCAAAATGTAATTCACTCCGTGAAATTATTATTAAAAACACGATTCACAAATGGCTTTAAGGTGAAGGAAATTGAAGCAAAGCTGGGAAGGAAAGGCTGCACAATATTAGTCTGCCCTAGTGGAGCCACAAGATGTGGCACGTACGCAGCCGTTGATGTTATTCTCAGCAGGATATCGACAGAGAGAAGGGTATTTCTTTTCTCACTAGCTAACTATTTTTTAGGCATACTTCCAGTCCAAGGTTGATTTTTTGATGGTGTTCTCGCAAAATGTTGTCCCTTGCTGGGTCTCGAAGTGAGTGGTCTGAAATGAAGCCTCTGGATGACAGCTTCCCCAGTCAGCACCATTTTAAGTGTCAGTAGAAGTGGCACATAGAAAGACCTGTTGGCAGCCTGCCGTCGTGTCTCGGTGCAATAGTTCAGAGCGATGTGAGCGCAGAAATGAATTTGGTGTATGCAGAAAGAAGGCGGAAGCGTTTTGGTTCATTACGACGAGATAGAGAGAGAGAGAGAGAGAAGGTTGAACACGCACAAGGACTGGGGTATAGATGATGAATTCTTGCCAGTGACTGATCAGTTTTTCCTGTCTCCTCAGCTTATAGAATGTTTAAGATGAGAGCTGCGCAAGGAAGGTCGCCCTTGAAAAGGGTGTACATCATTACTGCAGTGTCGCGACATCGTGCGCGAAGTGGCAGAGTATTCCCTCGCTAGTTGGCTTAAAGGCAGCGCCCACGTTCACTTGATGTTCCTACGCCCTTTCTGGATATCATAGCCCTCCCCATAAGGATGCAGTATGTACTAGTTTTGCATCTCACAAAGGCGAGAGGATAGCGCCTATCGCTAGTAAAGAGTCGACCGCCCCGCCCACCTGGCGACCACGACGCCCAACTTCATTTCTAATGGTTGCCTGATGGTGCGGTTGTTCCATTGCTGCTTCTCTCCACGTCGTGTGGTGAGAGTGAGGTGATAAGGGGAAACAGCTGAAATCAACAAGTGAGAACTCGTGCAACCACTCTCTTAAGCACGTACAACCGCTATTCGGTATGAAACTCCTTATAGGGCATTTTGCATGTTTTCTTTTTTTCTTCACTAATAGGTTTCTTGCTACCTTGCTATTACTACCTGAGCCGCATACTCATCAAATTTGAACGCGGGCGCTGCCTTTAACCAATATCAAGCCGGGGTCAACCAATCGCATCTTCGTGCTACTGTTGTGACTGATGCTTTGAACTAAAGCATATTAACGTTGATTGAATTCTGTTAGAGGAGGGGGGGGGGCTTGCTTGGACGCTGAAGAGGGAGGTCGCAAGTACAGGGAGTCGTTCAGCATCAAAGAGCGTAAAGGCGTCGACATCGCTGCTTCGGGGAATGGAGCCAGCTCATAGCATACAAAATATTAGAATGACGACTAGCAAAATTCGGTAAATACTTAGGTGACTAAAAAAGCACAAATAATTTCTTAGAGAGGTTGTCGACCTTTCCGAGCCCTACGAAAGCAGCTGCACACATAGAGAAAACTTGCTTACCTATTAGAAGTTGCACTTTCTACTGTCTCTTCGTAGAAGCGTAATGCATTTCCACATTCAGACGATCGGTCGATGACCGTCAAACTAATTTTCATCGAATTCAACAAGACTAATTGTTCTGGATACATACTGTGGTTCCTGAATATTTTGTACAACAGACAGAGATGGAGCCAATAACTATTGCGTAGCTAAGAATTTCTTTCATCGAAATTCCATCAAAAAATATCTCTGCCACAAGAACAAACTGTAGTGCTTTTTGGAGAGAGGCGAAATCCCGGTCTCTCCAAGAAGTACTCCGAGTTTAAGTTGCTTTTGCTTCTGTAAACAAGGGAAAGACTTATATGCAAAAAAATATATTTCTTGGTATAGACAATCACATGATCTTCCAGAGCATGAAAACTTGCATGTATTTCTTTCAAATATCCCATCAGAAAAAAGTGTTACCAGTTAAAAGATATTTCACGAATGGAGAAGATTCAAAGAAAATTAGTTACGCCTGCAAAATTACTGCCTAGTACTTTACATTGCTGTTTTTAATTACACAACCCTTCACGAATACTTCACTCCAAAGAAGAATGCCGTTGTCCAAAACGAGAGGGGGGCTTATCGCTGTCCACTGCGGTACTCCTCAGTTTGAATCAGCGCTTTACAGTGCCATTCAGTTGGGGAAGGAGGACGCGAAGGGGTGGGGGGGGGCGAGGTCGTTAATCGCAGCATTAGTGTTCGATGATTAACGATGTTTCCATCCGATTGAAAACGGAGTTACCCACGTGGAGTGGCCGAAAATGGTTTAATTGTCAAGCAAAACTTTTTCTCACTCAGGTTGGTGTCAAGGAGACTATAGAGATCATACTTGGACAACGATACGGTTGCTTTCACTATTAAGACGCACTACAAGACCATCACGATATGTCGACACAGAGTAAACATTTTTAGCGTTCTAAAATCACAGGACAAATAGGCACATCCAAAGGTTGGAAAAATCATTCTAGGTCAATGAAACCGATCCACAATCCATAGCTTCTTTGCATATTCATTCCAGCCCTTTATGTTCTTTTCCTGAGTAATGCCGCGTCGTTGTCGTCCGCTCTTTTAATGGCCGCAGTCACTTGATGCTTTCCAAGGTATCTCCTGCTGTGGCTTCGACTTCCGTGAGGTCCCTTGACTGAGTCCTTCCACTTTTTCACTGAGCTTTTGTAGTTTTTTGTCGTGCGCTTCAAAAACCAGCGGGATTCACATGGACGATATCGGGCCTTTTGAGATTACCTCCAGTCCTCTATTCCTTTACTTGACAAGTGTTGGCTGCCGGACTGCCGCCACGTCCTTGCATTTAAGCCACAGTTGCCCGCCTCAAAACAAGCGTAGTTTTGAAACTGAAAATCGAGACCTGACTTCCAATGCCAACTTATGTCGGGCATTCGTGACTGAATTTTATAGTGAAATGCTAGGGGGATTTATATACACTGATCTATACTTAGGTTGTCGCATAAGTTCTTATACACGACTTTTTTGTAAATATCTCAAAAACGAACCAGCCTGGAGATTAGAGGTATGCACCATCACCATTCACTACTCGACGCCAGCGCTCAGGCAGCTTGTCGATTCCATCCTTCCAGAACGACGGAGGCTGACGGTGACTGAGGAGAAGTCGTCGAGCGCCTTTCTGACCTGATCCTTTGTTTCGAACTTTTTTCCGTCCAGATAGCGCTGCAGGTGGCTGAACAGCCAGTAGTCAGAAGGAGCGAGGTCAGGGCTGTAGGGGCTGGGACGATCACATGCACTCACCGTACTTCTCCAGCTCGGCCTGGGTCGCCTTTGCAGTGTGAGGTCGGGCGTTGTCATGGTGGAAGTAGATTTCCGCATTCCTTCCACGAGTACGGTCGACGTGATCTTTCAATTTCCGCAGCTGGGTCACGTATGTGGAAGCGTCAATCGTCTTCCATTCTCCAGGCAGAATTCCACGTAACTCCATGCCTTTCTGACCACCAACAGGACAGGAGAACCTTTTTGGGGTGAAGGTCGGCCTTTGGGTGGCTTCTGGCTGTTCTCCTTTGTCGACCCACTGCCGCTTCCTCACAGGGTTATCGTAGAGGACCCACTTCTCATCTCCAGTGATCATCGAGTTGAGAAAGTGAAGCCTCTTTTGGAAAGTGAGGAGAGAAGTGCAGGTGGTCACCCTCCTCGAGAGGTCATAAGCGGACAGTTCATGGGACATATCGACCAAGCTTTGCAAACTTGCGTAGCTTTTTAGTCCTCGCCAACCGTCGAATGATCATAACGCTAAGCATTGGGCGCATTTCTCTGTGGTGAGAGTACGGGTCCTCCTCCAAGCCGGAACGTAGTACTTCCAAATCCAACTCCATCGGCCGACCCGACCTCGGAGCATCTTCGAGAGAAAAGTCTCCTTTCTTGAATTTGGCGAACCAATTCTTGCATGTCATGTAAGAGATGACGTCCTCACCGTATGTATCCACCAGCTCGGTATGCCTTCTCTTGCATTACACAGCCCGAAATCGTGGGGCCAAAACCAACAGCTGCGCAGGTAATTGTACACAGGTGCAAATTGCTGCGACATTTGTGTTCTGCAAACTGCTAAGCTCGGGACGTGAGTGATAGCTAGTGTAATGAAAGAGTATAATGTACACGTCACGCACACGTGATGACGTAATACCAACATCCATGCGAACGAAATAGGAGAGGATCAAACAGCGCTGTGTTATAAGAACTCATGCGACAACCTATAGCTGTTTTAACTGTCTGTGTGTAGAGACATCAGGCTTTGCAATAAGCGTCTTACTCACTTTTCCAAAATACTTGAGAGTTAGTAACGGTATAAAGCTCGAAAAGCAATGTCTGATGGTCAAGCAGAGTGTGACTGGGTTTCTGTAGCAGCTATACCGACCTCCTCTGAGTATCGGTGAATGTTCACAGACTGAACGGGAGATGAACGGGAACACTCTCATGTTAAACAAAGCAGAGCAGTCGAAATTAGGAATTATGTGACGCATTTTAGAACGGTTGTTCAAATGACTCTTCCCTGGCAAAGCTCTGGAAAACTTCGAAACCCCATCGCTTTTCCCAAAAGAGCATCTGATCCAAATAAGCTTCCCAGGGATCCAGTAATTTTCGGGAAATTTTCGTTTTTCCAGTTCCTTTAGCCGTATTCACAATTCTAAGTAATTCTTCATGGTTACTGCAATTCTGTACAGGTATTGCCTGAATCGCCAAATCTTTTTCGACAGACAAATCCGCCAAATGCTATCTCGACAAATCGGAAGCCTCTCAGCACGCGGTGTGGCCAATTGAAAATTATAGCTGAAACATTAAATATCTAAGAAAGAATCGCGATGAGAAAAATATTTTCGAGGGTTTAAACGATTGACAATTTTATGGAAACGGTATCGTGATGCCTGACAGCTGCAAGCTTAGGCGAATGCCTCATGAAAAAGATTGCATTAACGAAGTTCAACAACAAGACTCAACAGTTTGTCCTATTGATGATTTTGTGACGCCAACTGCGAGAATTGCGACTATTCGCTCAGTCTCATTATAGCGTATTATCCGGGCAACATTGCGATATCGATGAAAGTTAGACGTTGTGATCCACGATGGATAAGTTTGGGCCATGTTCTGTCCATCCAACATCACAACTTTAATTATACAACTGAAACCTGCAGAAATCCCGGCACTTCTGTGGGAAGTCTGTGAGTGAACCAGTGAACGTGAGTCTGGTGGAGTAAGTGTCCCTCCCCCGCTCTATCGCCGAGCTGAGGCCGCCTGTGGTCCTAAGGAAATGCTCTGACTTACATTAAAAGTGCATATTTCGGACCTTTAGCAATTGTTGTACGAAGGACAAGTGTAAAGAAATCATACCAAAGGACAGTGCCCGTAAGTCCCATAGCAGCAAATGTCGAACAAAGAATACAAGGAAGACAAAATTACTCTCCCACTGCATGAAAGTCACTTTATTAGACAGATTTTCCATCGCTGCTGATTTTTCGCGTATAAAGAGGGCTCCGCTCAAGTGACGTAAGACAGAAGCTCATTTACAAAAACAGGACACCGTCGTTAATCTTTCTCTGGAATTCCGCAATGAGGAGTATTTCATGAACTAGAAGCTCATTGCGGAGATAAGGTGACTCCCTCCGCGAGAGTAGAAGGAAGAACACTTAGATAAATTACCAAATAAGTATAAAAAGGATCGAAAATGAAAGTGCAGATGAGCCAACATAAAGTAAAAGATTCAAGGTTTGGCAAGGGGGGAGGCAGAAAACGCTTAACAGACCTGCAATGGCCGTAATCTTGCACGTGAATGCATTCCGTATGTGGTTTGCGTCATGCGTGGTGCAGCTCTGAGACGTGAACTGAGATAAACTGTCATCTACGCAGTATTAGCGAAAAGTTGTGTGCCTGCAGCTTTCATTTTTCTTTTCAAATGACGTAAGATACGAACGCAAGGATGAGTGACCGTTTTGATGACTTTCTAATGGTAGGAAACAGTGTAGTAGCAGTTGAGGAATTATGCACTTTTATTACGTAATTGATCGGAGTTTAGATGTGACTCCTTGTACTGCAACGACTCCCTTCAGCATAGGCCATCAGAAATTCCTGTCGTTGAGGATACGCACTGCACCACTCGTTCCACAGCGAGTCTGCGTTTGTGATAACCGCTCAGAATACGGCAGCAACCGGTGGTCTCATCGAGATGACACTTCACCTGACATAAATGATGGTTTACTTACTTGGCAATCATGTGTACTAATTTGATGTCTTAGTACTTTCAGTTTTTGGAACTCTATATTTGAATCAGAACATTCTCTAGTACGTCCACGAGCTAGACGTCAAATCGATACTCCCATCATGTGTTAACTTCGGATGTCTCTTCCTCACTCGGAGTCTTCAAAGCGAGACTTCACGACGGTTGCAGAAGATTGATGTTTGAAGTGGGGCGGCGGTCAAATGCGTGAAGTGAATATTCCGAGAAAAAACATTTCATGCTTTAGAACATGTGTCCTTCAGAATACAGTATATTCAACCGCCACGGCTGAAGTGAAGAGACCTTGATCCAGTGATTCTTGGGAATCACTTGGTTAGTTCAGTAAACAATGGATTTGCATCGCGCACGTGAGTTATCTTCTGCTACCTCACACGACACTGAATACATGCAGAAAGTTGAAGCAATCAGAGTCAACATGGCACCATTACGTCGCTGCGTTGTTTTACCGTTGCCGGCCTAGACCAACACTGTTTTTTATCCATATCGGGATAGCGAACAGGCAGGACTCTAAGAGAGTCAGTCGCAGGAGCCCACTGATACTTTGCTGAGTATTCTTGTACCGGATTTGTGCCCGGCAATTCAATCAAGTAGAACACCGACGGTGACATTTTCGTGAGCACACAAAGACAGTGTTCCGAAAATAATTTATTAACCAAATGCTTTACAGTGAAATAAACGACGGCAAAAAAGTGAACAGTAAAGTGAATGGTAAAGAATACTCGGGTGGTATCCAAAATAAGGGGGCGGGCGAAGAGGCAGCACCGCGTCTGGCGGCCCTCCCAAATCCGCATCGCGGAATGACGCAGCGCATCACATGAGTCCACAACTCTTATATACGTCCTAATTTCTGCCATGATCACGGCGCTTCCTAGGGCCTCTCAATGATCTGCCCTCCCACATGCCTCCCCCCCCCCCTCCGAAGCTGTTGCCCTCAGCAGTGGGAGCTTGTTCCTTTTGAGCTCGGGCAATGGCACCAAACCAACTACATTTTCCCTATACCCTCATAAAGTGCCTTAGCGCATGCCACGGTACAATCGGAGCTGTAAAAAGAAATGGCAGCCTTGAGGGCTCCGATCTCACGAAAAACCGTCCTATTCTCAATCTTGAGTTGGGAAGCCTTTAAAAATTAGTTCCTCCTCCGCCTTTTTTTCCAGGGCATTATCCATCAATTTCCAAATATCAGCCATTTTTTCCACAAGTCTAAATTTTTTGCGACCTCAGAGGGAGGCTGCAATTGAACGACCACCTCTCTCAAAATGCACTTGACTGACTTTAACTGTTTCCATTATCTCACCTTGTTTAAACTTCTCATTCATCGGTGACGATCACCCAAACGCATGTGTCTCGAACTCGTTGAGTACTTCTCTCAAACTGACACCGAAACTCACGGGTCACCCTACGTTGAAGAGATTCCTTCGTTTGGAACCGGCTTTCCAATAAGCGCAGCCACTTTCTGGTAGCTGCGAAGGCGTGCAGAGCCCGCGCATTGATGGTTTTTTGCCCTCTGTTCCCACTCAATTTCTTTTTTACCCTCTTCAGTGCCAAATCATAGGTCTTCTCGAATCCGTAGTTATCGATCTTCTCGTGCTTACTGATTTCTTCTGTGACACAAACAAATTCCGTCTAATTGAGACATTTTTCGTATGCCAGGCGAAGAACTTTCTGCAGTGCTTCCTCATCCAAACAGACTGCTCCGTCCTTCCAGAATTTTATATCTTCGAGGCCATGTCGATATCCGATCTGATGAAAATACTTGCTGCGCGCCATGCATTCCACAACGTTCCCATTGGTTTCTTCGCAAAAGCGCCCGGCAGCTGCAATCCACGGAGGTCCTTCTAACTTGACGTCCTTCAGACATCCATCCTTACACACGTATTCGAGATGTCCTTTTTCCAGCTTCGAAATTATGTGTGAGCCTGTGAAATAAAAAACTTTTTATTCTGTTGTCCTGAACTCTTGGATTTCTTCCTTTTCTACCCATACTTGTGACAGTATCTATTCGATCATCTGCAAGGGAATGGATGGAACACCCTTAGCGTTTCAAACTGTCGCTTTGAATGGGCCTCTGACTTTTTCCCCCATTTCTTGTACTTATTGCTGATTCACTCGTCTCAACAGCACTAAAGGGCCCAGCCCACTCACACGCAAGTTTTGGGTGGGAGCTCATTGCCTTCTCTCTTGGGGACAGCATACGGAGGGGGGGGGAGGCAAAAAAGTCACTTTTCTTCATTGACTTTCGAGGCGCCATAAGTTACACTTTATTAAATTCTGACCGGACATTTTTACCACCATATTAAAGAGCATATTGAATAATCTCGAATAAACACATTGATTACAATATGACTAGCTTAAAACAATACACATACCCTAAAAGTCGTGAGAGAATAAAAGCTACAAAATTCATAAATCACAGAAAAAAAAGAATAAAAAAAAAAAAAAAAAAAAAAAAAAAAAAAACTAAAAGCATATTAAATTATCATAACACTCCGCCACAGCCTTCTGGACGAGCGCCATCGAGAGATTCTGGCACGCGACCGCGATGTGGTGCCTGAGATCAGCGAGATAGTCGATTTCTCCGCCACCGTAGACCACCCTATTGAAATCCGCCCGAAAGGGGGTTTAGGTCAGGTGACCTACTTGGATATTCCATCTTCTTCAGCCCCTTCCATTCCAAGTAGGCGAGAGTTTCTCCAATGCCCTTCGATTCCATGTGGTGGCACCCAATGCTGTAGCAGTACAAAGTTTCCAAGAAGGTACGGGCGACGACATGTGAGGAGGATATTCTTCACGAGTTGCTCAATGTAACCGCCAGCGCTCACCTTCAGTCCGGGGTCCACGAAGAAAATATTGGTCTTTCCATTCCAGGTACGTCCGGTCCATACCATCAACCCGCGCCTTGGCGACTGTGGTGAAGATGATGTCCTAGACCGTGGCGACGAGCTGCTCGATGTTGGAGGTCATCCAGATCGAGAGTACTGGTCTCCAGGTAGCTATCCATGGGTGACTCCATACTAGAAGTTTCGCAGCTGTTTGGAGGTGACATGAATTCCAAAGGTCTTCTCCAGTCAGGCTGCGACTGGAGATGACTTCATATTTTGGTGTACATGAAGGTGATGGGCGAGAGCCAGCTCCTGCTTATAGAGGAACATCTTGGGTATCTTCCGCCCTGGTACTCGTATCCACGTCCTCTGTCTGGGCTGCGAAAACTTTGCTGATATGTGACTCGGTCGAAGTGACTTTTTTTGCCCCCCCCTCCTGTATACACGCGGTCACCCACTATCGCGAGCTTATTCACATCCACGTCATTTCTCTTATCATAGTCCTTCTTCATTTTCTCCCTTACACGCTCGTTATACTCCTTTATCCGGTCATGGACCTCCGCTACCGACTGCAACAATTGCACTTTGTAATCCTTCCTTATCCTTGTCCATCATATACCAAGACAGGCCTCCGTTTGGAATCACAGTTGAGGGCAAATCGGGGACCATGCAAAATAAAGTAAGGACTCTCTCCTGTCGCCTGGTGGGGATTCGTATTATAAGCGAACATACAGTATGGTAACCTTACGTCCCATTCCATCGGCACTACCGTACTTCGCCTTAGCATGGCTACCACAGTCCCATTCAATCGTTCCGTTATGCCGTTTTCCCTAGGATTATAGCCTTTGGTCATAAAGTGCTCTATACGAGTAATCCTAGTCAACTCCTCCATGATTTTATTCTCGAATTCTCCACCCCTGTCCGACAAGATTGCTTTTGGCCAGCGGCATTCTTCCGCTATC
>MU932654.1:0-11323 GCA_036418165.1 Cooperia oncophora | reverse complement strand
AGCACCTACCGTCGCTTTCAAATGAGGTCTGCAGTGTTTCTTCAAGAGACCGCTTTCGATCAAAGTTTTCCATGCGTTGTTAATTGCTAGTCTGGAAACAGTATTTGATTAGTACCGATTTCGTCTGGGACCCCAAAAATTGTTGTCAAGATGACTTCAGGGTGACAGGGGAGGAAGGTACACAGCATCCCAGTGTTGCGGAAATGAAATGTTTCCCTGAACGCGTATAATTGGGTACCGCAACCGTAATTCGGTGAGTCCCACACATCTGATTTAACAACACAAGTTTGAGGAGAAACTATTAGCCTGTGTCGTACCGCCTTTGGCACAGCTAGCATGTATGTCCCACCATTGACCCAGACCTCCGCGGCTTTGGGAAAGGTAACTTCAGGGTGAAGCTGGCAGCGAGGGCGACGCATATTCCGCTCTCCAACCACAACCTGGGCCGTGATGGCAGTACTGTAATGAGGAATGCTCTTTGCGTTCACGGGACCGAAACTCTTATCTTTGCACGGTTGTACGGTTACCGCTGTTAATTCGCATCTATAATAAATTGCTGACTCGGAAGGCAGATGTCCCTTGCAAGTAGTTATCTAAGAAAATTTCGCACTCGAGTACTTTAGCGTCTCCCAATGGAGTTCAAAAGCGTCTTTGAAGATTCGCCAGCAACGGAACGGTGATTGCTCTAGCTCTGGGACTTTACTCACATTGCTTTCGTCGAGATAATCACTCGTGGCCACCACTCAAGTGCACTCCGCTATAACGGCATGGGCGGAGAAGTGAGCGGAGACTCGCAACTATCAAGTCTTCCTCGAATGGTACCTACCTCTTCTGAAATGGTAAAGAAGTGTTTTAAAGAGGAATATGTAGTGACCAGTCGGATCGCCCGGCTAACGCCGAGCTCTCCTCCTTCTTGGAAGCCCGGCTTCGCCGGGCTGCAACTGCTTTAGAGCCTCACTTCTTAGCTCGTGAAAGAAAGGAGCAAAGTAGGCATAAGCAGGCGATACTGCTGTCTTAGGATTTTATGATGCCTCTTCATTGTGACTAAGCCGCTGGCTCTCTAATCAACATAAATGTGGAAACGCGCCATATGGTCGCAGGACACTCTCGTAATGAAAAGTTCAAAATCTGGTCGTGAATAATCGATTACTCTCTTCCCCATCTTATGACAGCCATGGATGCTGCGTGCTCCTGCTCAGGCGAGCATCGGTTGCGCCAATATGGTACCCCTTCACCTCACCTATCCCCAAACTAACCTCAGCTATTCCCCGCTCAGCCACCCTACAGGTCACGCTCAGCTGCTACGCGAATAGCCCGTGCAATGGTTCTGAGTGCACTAAATGGTTGTGTTATGTTGTGGAGGGTGTTATGACTATCAAAACGCTACAATTTGATAATGCAACATTAATCGGTTCAGTTCCGATTGCGGTCGATCCATTTTCTTCTCATCTTATCGCAACCGTAGACGCCTTACCGCCGCAGGCGCTATGTGCTTCTAATCGCGCCGTTCTCATCTGGTATCCCCCTCACCATATCATATCCCACTGATGACCCTATGACCGGCGCCTCACTCACCGCACTGTTACGCAGGACCCGGCGATTCTGCCAGTCGCATGACACGTCACGTCGCACACGCTCGGCCTACGGCGTTTCGCGCGGCACGCGCGCGCAGCCAATCCGCGTTGCATTACGTTCTCCCGAGTTGTACTGCCGAGCAAGGATTACGTTGTTTCAAAGCTAACTTAGAGTAACAGATAATTCAATAATCATAATGGAACATGGAATAGGAATAGCGAAAGAGATAACAGGAAAAAAAAGTAACCAAAATAGGATACTCTTTCAAATTGTAAAGGATCGTAAACTCTTTTGACAATATTTAACGCGCGCACACAACTCGTACGCCTGCGCCACCACGCCGCCGGCTCCCGCCAGCCGCCCGACGACCCACTTATCGTTCGACATAGAATCGCCACACGCCTAGGCAGCCGCACGTGAGCAGCTGATGCAACATAGGACACTACGCCGCCACTGTTCTTACCGACCGCCTTGCTCGTGCTCACGTCCAGCTCTCAAGCGAGCAGCTCCGTGCAATAGTACAGAGTCTATCACATGTTTGGCTCAACAGGACTGCTGTTCACATCCAAACAACTTCTTGCTTGCTGTAACATGGATCACCTTGCAGTTTTGCTAGCGGTTCTTTCCTTCTTTCTTGCCGCCTGCTCCTATTCAAGCGTACGCTACGCATCTCCTTACTGTGCCCAGTCTGTCCGATTCAATCCATCTGCCTCCTTCACCTGCATGGGCTCAGATTCGACTGAGCACGGCGCAAGGGAGAGCGATGGAAAAGGTCACTCGGTACTCACTCCCACCTTCCTCACCTCACCCCATTCCGTACTCGCCACTCCACCCTCCCCCCCCACCTTGCCCCTTGCACGCGCTTCACGTCACTGCCCGCGCAGAACCCGTTACAATGCGGTGTGCGAATGGAATGTATGGCTTCTCTTATATAGTGGATTAGAGTGTTATTAAAACAACCAAAACAACCTTTCAGTTATATAACCGTAACATTATTAGATACGGTTCTACCGGTTGTTCCTCATCCCTTGGTGCGCGTTTCAACTGAAGCGCGCACCACTCCTTCCCTCTGCCTCCCTCCCATACATGTGCTCAGGTCCGGCTGAACACGTGCAGGAGGAAGGAGAGGACGATCTGGGCCCCACCCTGCCCCGCCACAAGCACCATGTCCAGCTGCCTTCCAGAAGCTTCGCTGCAATTGCTCGGAGTGTACCGAATGGTTGTCTTATATAGCGGAGGCTGTTATCACAATCAAATCATTGGATTGCTACATCCTCCAATCGGTTACCGGTTTGCCTAGCGGTCGTTTTCTCCTCCAGCGAACTCGAACCCGTGAAGTATTGTGCGGACGGACAGACAAACATACATACCTACAAACCTACATACAAACATACAAACCGACACACAAAGTTACTGGTTTATAGAATAGAAGGCGGTTCTCCTTGCGCTCCTCCGTGAAATGCTCAGTTTTCGCATTATTTGTGACTAGATAAATCCAGTGCTGGACACTGCTGTGAACTCGTTCTTCCTTTATGCAAGGCTTAGCGTGGACTGAGTAGGAGAGGAATCGAACCAGAGAACCGTGCGGCGTTTCATTCACTTGCTGTGCTTGAGGCGTGCCTAATTCACCAAAAAGAGCTCCAACTCACCCATCATAAGGATCATGATCGCATTCAGGAGCCATACGAAGCACCTCGTTGAGAACGTAGTCAGTCAACTGTAATCGAAAAACATAGTAAACCAGTCGGATCGCCGCCCGTTAACGTGTGCGATGCTCCGCCTTTATTTTTAGCTGTTTGTTTCGCCAAGCGCCACCTATAATGGGAACGGAATTTGTTCTTCCACCTAGCTACTCATAATGCGCTGCTTTGATCGAATCGTAGTAGATGGAGCAACCCACGCGCGAGCTCACGTCCAGCTGCCACGCGAGCAGCTTGAGCAATGGCTTGGGGTGTACTAAATGGTTGTCTTGTCTAGGGTGAGGGTACTATCACAATCAGAACAACATCCTAGATTGTTACTTTATTATGGATTACCTTGTTTGTTTCCTGCGTTTTGCTAGCGGTTGTATCATCCTCTCCTACTATTACTCTACTCAAGCGTGCGCTACGCCCCCTCCCCACTACTTCCTTCACTTGCATATGATCAGGTCCGGCTGAGCACGTGCAGGGGAAGGAAGCAGAGGGGAGGGGTCACTCCCCCCCCCCCTCGTTCCACCCCACCCTGCCCCTGCAGGAGCACACATCCAGCTGCCAAGCCAGCAGCTCGTGCAATGGCTTGGAGTGCGCTACATGGTGCTCTTATATAGCGGAGGCTGTTATCACAATCAAAACATTGGATTGATACATCTGCACCGATGGGTTCCCGGTTTGGCTAGCGGTCGTTTTCTTCTTTCACTAACGTGTTTAATCCCGTGAAGCATTTTGCGGACGGACAGACATACAAACATACATACATACCGACAAACCGACACACAGAGTTAGTGCTTTATAGAATAGAAGGATTGCAGCGATAGATAATAACAGTATTAATGCAGGGAGATGCAGGCACATTTCCTATTTTTTGAAGTACGCGTAAGTATTCACTGAACACCATGATGTGCAGTCTTGTTCGCGAACTAGGATGTAGTTTGTTCACAGGTACACTTCGCGGCATCGGGTGCGACATACTGTAAATACCGTATGCTTGCAATCGTGCCCGCGCTCTTGATGGTCCGTCATATAGTTGAAACAGTGACAATTCGCTTTTCGACGGAGCATTTCTCCGTTTCCTCGAACATACTATAGTGGGCACAGCTGCTGACAGCGGGTTTCTCAGAAAGTACTGCAACTACCAAATATTTCGGGATCAGCTAGTGAGCTCAAAGGCACGATAGTGTGGTACTCGGTTGAATAGTAGCACGGGTGCTATATAGTGGCGGAAATGAAGGAGGAGCGAAACGAAACGAAGCAAAACGGGCGAAGATCTGCGGAGAACCTTCAATGAAACCATATGAAGTAATAGCTTTGTGTGTCGATATGCATGTATGTACAGTCCTCATCATTGCGGACTGTCGGAGGCGGCTGTGCAGCGCGGTCCAAATGGGCGTTCGGCCTCGTTGCTCTACCAATGGCGATCGGGTAAAGATCGATTCAGGGAGGAGACAACCAATGATGGAAACGCCGCAGGTGCGAGCCGCTGATTGCGACCCGACAATTGCGGTGATGTTAAGTATATGTATGTATGTATGCATAAATATGTATGTTTGTTTGTCCGCTAACTTCATTGGCTTCAAAATAGGAGAGTCAATAAATTCATAGCGCGGATCATAACAACTGAACGAAGTCAGTTCCAAAGGAGATATAGAAGGTTGGACGGGAACACCATAGGTGGGGGCAAAACGTTACACAGCAGCTGATAAGATCCGATAAGATACTATAAAGGGCCCCAAACTCGTGGCGAGGGTGACAACGACAGTAGGAAGTCAGTTCCAGCAGGTAATATATATCATGGGTCGGGAACACTATTGGTGGGTATGGAAAGGGACAACATTTTTATAGGATACGCAGTGGTTAAATAAACTGTGTCCAATACCTGTACATGCAATGCACTGCTTTCGCTGCTGCTGTCATCCGGCGACGAAATCACGTTTAACAATTTGTTTGCTTGTCTCTTCAATCCTTGTGCCTGTTTTTTGTCTCGACGCATTGTAAGCTGTAATGAGCACCTTCCAGAAAAACTAGATCAGAAAGTTCTAATTTAGAAATGGTTTATTTGAAGACCAGTCGGCTCGCCGGCTGACGCCTCCGCTACTCCTTTTTCTCTCCAGGAGTGAAAGAACTAATTCAGAAAAGTAAATAATAAGATAGAGAACGCCAAAAGCCTCGCTGAAAGAGGAAGCGGGACCAGCTAGAAATGACCGGATTGAGTCATTACGAAAAGAGGTGCGACCAGGCAGGAGCTACCATCCGACTCGTATCCGACTTCAACAAACCTATCGATTATAATTACTAGAGGCATCTTCGAAGTGGGTGGGAGCTGCAACTAGGGAGACTAGTACGGGTGGCTGCAGTTATCTTCTGCTCAACATATTTTGGATATCTGTAAAGTACCCAACACGATTACTGATGCTAGCTATCTGACTGACTAGTCTTTGCTGTTTTATTTCGATGATAATCGATCTACCTCGTACCCCATCAATGTCCTTGTCACCAAAATTTTTATAGTTTGGTCATGCAAAAGCGCCACCACCTTGAAAGGTACGACGACTGCAACGTTCCTTGTCATGCCCTACTAGTTGCTATCGCCGTTATTTTCACTCCATCTATTTGCATGTCCGGCATTTCACCCTTTATATCACTGCTGCGAATCAATAGCCACGCTGATATGCTCTGATGCGCGCTGCAACACGTCAACGCCACTTGCCTACCTTCCCTACCCCCTGACGAATCTTATCAGCAGCTCATAGTTCCGTGTCCACCTCCAACAAGCAGATGTTCGTGTTCCATAGCCTATTAATATCTCGTCTTGAAATCAGCACCTCATTGATGCTGTCACCCACGTTATGTATATGGTGGTCATCCCCTTCTAATGCCTCTTATTGAATGTCTTCGGCTGATATCACTTCCTGTCTCTCACCGTTAGTGCTCCCGCCGCACTCGCTACATCACTTCCTGGAATCATGCTCACTGCTACTGGGACCTGCGCTATGAATTTCGTGACAGGCAGACAGACAGACACACACATACACACACGGACACAGCTCATTATATAGAGTGGGATGAAAGTTTTGTGACAAAAATATTACCTCTTGCAGGTGAAATCAGTGTCTTGACTAATTAGTTTTGACATTTCGCTGGCCTTTCCTCCAAACATCGCTTCAAACCGTTGAGAGTCGCTTCAAGTATCACTTTCAGTAGAAAACACTTATTGTAGGACCCGGTACCGTTGACGTAAAATGAAAATCATCTTCACTTGATTCATCGAAACGTCATGAATCCTCATGGCAAAACCACAATAATCCCCCTGAACCAGCTGCACATCACATGGCTTGGAATTATTTTTTTTGTTCGAAGTCGGTGCGACCATTCCAGCCCCCTTCTCCTAAGGGTTGGCCCTCAATACGAGCCTCTCCCGTCCAATCCCTTTGTTTACCCTTCAATTTGGTTTGTTTTTTCAGGCACGTCTTGCTGGTATGGGGACGAATTTTCCGGGAACCTTTCCGAACTTTTTCCTCAAAACCCAAATGCTTCTGTTGAGGCGGATGCGGCTGCCTAAGCCTGACACAACCTGCACTCGTCTTCTCGTCATCGAAGGCTGAACTAGCTAGACACTAATATTTTATTTATTTATTTATTTTTGCGCCCAATGGACGCGCCACAGTCAGCCAACTGATGAAGAACGCGGTAAGTGAAAATGGCAATCTTGACTAAGAGGAGAAATGGAAAAAAAATGTAAAAAAATAAAATAAATTAACACAACTCAATGAGAACCTGCAACACAAAAAAGAGAGATGGCTTAGGAAAGAAAGGTCCGACACCGCTGACTTATTATCCGTGAGGCCGCATCTTAGGAACAATCCAAATGACAAAGCTTGATAATTAAGAGGCTTGCTAGCCAAGAAGGTCCACTTTGATGTTGCGTGTGTTGGTCCTTAAGGGACAAAGGTAATGTGTAATATAAGAAGCAGCCGAAGCATCTCATGTCATATATGAAGTATCGAAGGCATCGCATACCTCATGCCCGGATGTGTCGCCCACTGCATCTGTCGGCTAAGATGCCCAGTCGCCACTTTCGGGGTCATAGGAGCTTGCCGAGACTCCGAAACACGGGTACACCGACTTCCCACGTGGAAACGGCAAGTTAGTTGAGCGTCACATGCAGACCACAGGTGTGCGTTGAGCCGGACAGGATACCTTTCTATACTCAGCCACTAACAGGGGATATGGCGGACTCCTAGTACTGATCTTTCATGACAGGGTTTTGTAGTGTCACTTCTGTGCTGGTAAGCCTGAGGGAGTAAAGCATATCGAGAGACAGCAGGGGGGGGGCAGCCGAAACAATATAAACGAACGGGACAGTGACGAGTGACGAAAACGAATTCAGGCGATATCAGGTATGCCTAACATTTGCAGTACATCGATCTTTTTGATGTGTTTTCTGAACTGCTTCGAATCGTCAAGCTCCATTAACCAAGAAGGAATCGACTCAATCCACTTAGCCGTTCTCAGTATGAATGAATGAGCTCTCAATTCACGACGCCATTTGCCCATCCTGATGTTGTGGAAACAGACAGTGCCTCGCCGCCCGCTAGTTGGTCTAAACGTCCAATATTTAGAAGGTTTGTTGCGCAATTCGCCCTTTAATAGTTGGAACGCTAGAATTAGATCAGCCTGAATGCGTCTGTAAAAGAGACTTCTTAAGTTAAGTTTTTTTAATCTAGCTTGGTACGATGGCAGGGTTCGTGGATAGCTACTGTTCGGAAATACTTTATAAAAAAGAATCCTAGTGAATGTTTTCTGGACTTTTTCAATTGTTTGGATATCCTTGTTTAATGAAGGGCTCCATACCGAGCTACAGTAACCAACTATTGGGAGGACATACATTTTGTAAAGCTTAATCCATGTTGACATGTCGGAGGTATGTATGTTCCTGAAGAGGAGGTGGACAAGCCTGAGTGCTTTACCTGAGGTATCATGAACGTGAGAACCCCATTTGAAATCATTCGACAAACTGACACCGAAGATCTTTGACACTGTCAACTGGTGTTACTAGGCTCCCATCAGGGAACCGTATTTCAAGCTGTGGGCTTCCCAACGAGAAAAGATGGCTTTTTTGAAGGTTAATCCTGAGTCCCCATTGAGCACACCACTTATGCATATTCTCGACTGCTTTATTCAGAAGTCTTTGAGCTTCTTCTCTACTTTTGTCATCGTAGGTAATAAACACTTTTATGTCGTCTGCGTAGGCTGCAACATGAAGCTTATGATCAATCTTCAGGAAGTTAACGAGGTCGTACGTGTATATCAGGAAAAGTAGTGGGGACAAACTACCCCCTTGCGGAACTCCTGAGGTACAGTCTCTAGGTGTTGACACATAGTTTGTGGTACGTACTCTCATTTTCCATCCACTCAAATAGGACCGAAACCATTGCAAAACATTCCCTTGAGCGCCCATGCTTTTCAGTTTCGCGAGGAGGGCAGAGCGATTCACACTGTCAAAAGCTTTAGACAAATCAAAGTACACAACTCCAACTTTTTGCCCGGAGTTGAGCGCTTCAATCCAGGAATGAGTGCAGTCTATGAGCTGTGTGCAAGTGGAGGAGCCAGGGAGGAAACCATGCTGCTCAAGCGGAATGCACTGAAGTTTCAGTACCCATGCGAGTAAGCAGTTTTTGACAATTTTCTCTAGAATTTTGAGTGGAGTGGGCAAAATGCTTATGGGCCTGAAGCTGGAAATGAGCTTAGAGTCTTTTGCCTTGGGGATAGGAGTTATTATCGCATGCTTCCATATAGATGGGACCTGTCCAAGGAGAAGGGAGATGTTGTACATATGAGTAAGAGGTTCGGATAGCTCTTCTGCGAACACTTTGAAAAAGAATTGTGGTAGGCCATCCGATGTTAAGGAAAATCCAGGCCTGAGGGATCGTAAGAGTTTGCAAACGGTTTGCGGGGTGACGATTGGGAATTCGAAACACTTGTTGGTGATGGGGGGAAGACTCGGGTAGTCCCCGGAATCTGGAACGAAAACGCTTTCAAAGTAGTCCGCGAGAGCTTCCGATTTATCCTCATCTGTTATGTACTTTTCACCATTTAGCCCTTCGAGAATATGCATGACTGGTCCTTGCTTAAGAAATGTTTTCGCATAGGCAGCTAAGTATTTTAGGTTGCCTCTTTCTGCCAACTTTTTAACTTTATAGGCTAGAAAGCGCTTGAGGTGGTAGTCGAGTTTTCTGCTAACTTCAAAAAAATCTACTGACTTCGTTGGATTGAGTGAGCTGTTGAAAATTCTTTCACGTTGCTTGATTAAGTTCATTATGTGTCTAGGATAATCCCTTTTCTGCACTGTAATATGCTTAACCGGGACGTAAGATTCAATAGCATTATGAATAACGTTGCAAAACCTTGCATATATATCATCCATGCTTACATAGTTGGAAAATACTGACATCCAGTTAATGCTTCGGAGATGATTTGCTACGGCATCTTTGTCCATGTGGTGGAAATCCCTCAACATAATTGTTGCCTCCTTTTGCTGTTTGTGGGCTAAGGAGAACACAACTATGTTATGATCGGACGAGGATAATGGAGGTAAGGGATGAATCTGGGTGATGCTATCTAGAGGGGAGAGGACTATGTCTAATATTCTTTCTTGCCGGGTTGGAAAGTCGACGAATTGGTGCAGTGACAGGGCATCGAAAATCGATAAAAATCTTTCAGCACTGGGAGACCCCCCTGTGTAGTTGTGCCAATCGATGTCTAAGTTAAAATCTCCCAACACAGTAGTGCCGAATGGCACGGCTGCGGCGAGATCGAATATGACGGATAAGAGGGTCTCGTCTTGGGCATTTACAGAATTCGGGGGGCGATAGACCAGGATAAATCGATGCCGTGTTGGCAGCAAGATGTCAAAGCACATCACATCCGATATCATGTCCTGGTAGTTGAAGGAGACTTTTTCATATTGCACAAGGCTGTGAATCAATGCGCACACACCACCACCCTTCCGGGTTGATCTATCTTTCCTAAGGACCGAGTAGGGGAGATCAGCGCTCAATTCGGAATCCGAAATTTTACTGCTAAGCCAGGATTCTGTTATAAAAACTAGGTCTGGTTTTAGAAAACTCAAAAGGCAATGAAGATGAGAAACTTTTTTTATGAGGCTACGTGCGTTTGTCAACAAACATTTGGAAGTTAAGGAAGAAGTGATGACAGGCTTTTTTGAAAAAACGGAGTAAACCCTTTCCGTTTGGAAGTTAAAGCTGGTATATCGGATGCCTTCATCAGTTCTCCTTTATAGACAACGTAGAAACGCTCACCGTTGTGTTCCTTCTGATTCAATTCACGGGCCTGAGCTCTTAGCTCACTCTCTTTTTTGCGCTCGTCCGGCGTCATTGATTTGCGGATATATACATCTTTATACGCAGGTATAACACGCAGTTTACGAGCCTTTGACAATGCTTCAACAAGAAAACGCCGTGATGAAAATACACATTTAACTAGCCTAGGCCTTTCCTGGTTAATGGAACCCATCCGGTATATTTCTACCGGGCGGGTTTCAATATCCAGGGTATCGAGTACACTGCTTACAAAGGATTCTGTATGGGCCTGACGCCGAGAAGGTGCAAGACTTTTCTCGGCCTCAGGAACGCCGTACAGAACAATTGATCTTTGGCGTTTATCAGCTTCAACCACTTCATGCGAAAGTGAAGGTAGTGAACTTACGAACTGATCCAGGAGCGGAATTACCTCTGGAGCCTTGTCGACTAGAATGCCATGAATCTTTTCTAGCAGTAGAATACTGTCGCGATTGATCAGCGGAAGAGTTTGAGGCCTTAGTGGCTATTGGAGATAGTACCTTCCTTTTTTTGGGCAGATTTTGGGCCGGGGTAGAGTCCATTGATCCAAAACCGACCGGTCAAGACGAGCGCCCACACACGAATGATATGTGAAAGAAAATACGCGCGGCGAAGCCGCGCCCGCCCGGCGCAGCCGGGCCGTATCAGAAGGAGGCGCGCCGGCGTCAGCCGGCGAGCCGACTGGTATATAAT
>MU932649.1:0-10478 GCA_036418165.1 Cooperia oncophora | reverse complement strand
TGAGTTTGAATAAGTACGGTATTGTTTGCAACAAGGTTCCGCTGTTTAACATCAAATTATGCTCGTTGATTCTCATAGTCAGAGTTCGTTCTACCGGAATAATGTGTCTGATATCATGACGACGTCTCCTAAGAATAACTTCACATGACAGGCCTTGAAGCAGCGACTCCTCCTAGCAGAGAGAGAGGAACATATCAAGGGCGTAGAGGGGTAAACGACTACCAATTTTGGAGCTGTGAAGAACGTAGAAACTGACGATGAGCTGCATCAGGATTGCGCGCAGTTCAAGCTGGTAGCTTCTAATGGCTTAGTTCCGCTTCGAACTCCACTTGCTATCCACAGCGTAAAGCATACGCGTTGGCCCCGAGGTCGCAGGAAACTACACGAACGGCAAGCTGGCTATCGCTATGAGTGTAGAGTGCAGCCGAACGTGAACGCCAGAAAGTAGCATGTTTGGTTATAGCTACGTGTACGCCTGGCTGTGCAGCTGTTGCGTCTGCGTACCTGTGGGTGGGCTCCTCAGGGCCACTGCAGCATCCTTTCGCCAGAGTACCGGGAAGTAGCGATTCTCAGGATGAGTAGAGCACGTCGTACATTTGGCTCCGGGCTGCGGATCGTGCTTGGTCGGAGTGTCTTGAAAGGGGAAGAGTTTTTTCACCTGGAAAGAATTCATTCTGGCTGATAGCTGATCTCTCGCTTCACGCGAACTATGCCTACACCCCACACCGCTACCCAGCTTCGACGGCAAACATTGGGAAAGCTTGGTAAGATGATCAATGGGGTGAGGGAGCGGGTTTAAAGAAAGAATTTAGCTAGCTTTCTGGCAGAAATGTTCCCCTATTCCAGACATGTCCTCTGCAGGAGAATGTTCATCATACAGTTGCACATAAATGAAAAGCAAGTGGCAAAGGTAGTGATACCATGTGCAGAGGTTTCTCATAGATGAGGAAAGGGAATTGCGAGTGCTTAATTTTCGTGATGGTGCTTTCCAGTGGAAGAACTATGTATTGTTTTTGAGCAAGAAAACCTGGGGAAATAACTTCCTGGTTGGAGATGTCTTGTGATCCCAATCGCTGTCACCAGATCAGGTTGCAAGGAAGCGTGTCGTGGACGTTCACCGATGACAGCTGTCGAACGACAACCCGACGAGAAGAAATTTCATGAAATTCCTCAGCCCTTCTCGCCTTTCATCACATACAGCTCACTTACTGGTCAAGTCAACGGCTTATTTTTTCCTGATTTTCGGTCTTTCTGAATTTTTTTCTCTAAAGAAAAGCTTTCTGGGAAGACTCTCTCTTTCTATCTCTCTTTCTTTCTTTCTATCTTTCTATTCTTAAGTCGCTGTTTTAGGTCGCTGTTTTCTGAAGGATGAGCAGCTTTATTTCGAACACATGTCAGCACCTACGAAACATTGTACAGCTATGGAATGGTCGAAAAATTAAGGACCATATTCGGAATCTTCTTTGACTGCCAAAGAGGTGGCTTCTAAAGATCAAAGAGTTGCCGAGCTGTACCCTGTTGCCGAGCGTCCGTTGAGGAATTCTCAATGGGGTGGGGGCCGCATCTGAGTTGGTGAGGGGGGTTCTGAAAACGTATTCCATCGCGAAAGTGCTCTCGCATGCTCCTAAGTACAGGGGACTACAGGAAGTGCATCCTCAGACACAGCATGCTGTTTCATGGACCAACATGACCTCTAGTGTTGCTACGAATGTAAAGGAAGTCGGTAGTCAAGTGCGTGGCGCACCTCACAGCTGACCCTATCAATCCCTCCGCTACTCAACTAAGTTCAACTACAAGTATAGTAAGGGTTCTGTAGGCATTCCGTGGATTCGGGAAAGAGGTGTGGGCAACAAGGTGGAAGTACTCACTCTTGCAGCTTTGAAAAACTCTACTATTCAATTTGTAGCAGCATTTCCTGGAATCTGAGCCTTAACAGAACTTTAATGCATAATAAGTCAACTCAACGGAAGTATTCTTTAAATAATGTGAATTCTCATAAGACTCTAATATTTTTAGGAAGAGGAAATCTTCTTCTTCGCACCGGTTTTTGTTTTTTCCTGATCCTGCACTGCCCAGGTTATGTTCTCATTACGAAACTCGCGCTCTCTAGAATTTTTCATTGTTATTTTTGAGATAAAGCTGTAACACCTGTTTTTGTTCTTCTCTTATAAAAGCTCCTCAAGGATCACTAGTCTCTTCTACTGTTTGCAAAATGTTGTCTCTAAAGGAAGTTATAGCCTTTCAAAAAATCTTCCTCGTAGAGTGGAAGTAGTGAAGGGTAAGATGACGCGCTCCACCGCTAAAATGCGACGCGATTAGAAACAGCATCGAAATTGTGTTGTTCTAAGTAGCCAAGTTTGGCAGAGTAGTCGCGTAGAGGGGGAGAGAACGGAGATCGTATGGAGATCCGTTTTTATGCAAGTCGTATCAACGGGCCACTTTTCGTCGACATGATGCTCGACCCTGGTCCCCGTTCTCGTTGTAGGTGAACATCTGAAGCAAAGCGCCTTATACAACACTTCCTGGTATCAAACTTGAATGTTGCCGCACCCCAAAACACGGAACCAGACTTTTTCCGCTCCAACAAAATCGGAAGTCTTTGCCACAATAGCTCAAAATGTCACGAGTCGACCGTTGCTCTCGTAAAACGTCAGTTGTTACGTGATTTTCATATTTCACAAAAGCAGGCCGATCCGACTGGCATTCTCTCTCTTTGAAGATGTGAGAGAGCAGCAGCTTCACAGAAAGAAGGGGAATCCACCGCCCGAACTTCTGATGCCCAGCTGATTGAAAACCAGCGCTCCACTTCCATTTAGTATCGCAGTGCCTTTTGAATGGGAATTAGCCTCAAAAATGAATAAAGCACCCTCATCAGAGCGAGTCTAGTATCATCAGTTACTTATGAGTAAAAACTTGTTAGGCCCGTCCTCGAATTGACACATCAGACTCCAGGTGCAGTTAAGCGCTACTGCGCATTGGCTGTTCGGCTTCACGTCGAGCTTCAAAGGTTACTAATGGTTGTACATTATTTTTCTCCAGCGTACTGCTCCTACTATTGTTTGTTTGAAAGGGAGGCAAATAATCCGGAAACGCAACAAAATTCCAATCTAAACGTTGCAGGTTTTTTCACTACTGTACGGTTCAAAACTTATCTTCGAGTCCTACTGATTGCTCGTGAATTCTAGTTAGACCTTTGAGCGGATTCCTCAGCTGCCTCTGTGAGATTGTAAGAACCGCACCGATAGAGCCTATTAGGCTGCGTTTATACTTTGCGGCAGCGTAGCGTAGCGTAGCGCAGCGTAGCGTAGCGCTTCCAGCGTACGCCAGCGGCAGTGCCGAAGAGAGGATGCATATCGATCTAGCTTCACCAGCGTCACCAGCGGCACGCTGCGTACGCTAGCGGCACGCTAGCGTACGCCAGCGTTTCTCCAGCGTTTCACCAGCGTTTTGCTAGCGTTTGCAGCGGCAGGGGAGTAGAGACTATGTGGCAGGCAGAGACGCGGAATCGACGCGTATTGTAGAGACTATGGGGCCGTCGAAGACGCAGAAGCGATGTGCATTGTAGAGACTATGGGGCCGTCGAAGACGCAGAAGCGATGTGCATTGTAGAGACTATGGGGCCGTCGAAGACGCAGAAGCGATGTGCATTGTAGAGACTAAGGGCGAGTGAGATACGCGCAATCGATGTGCTTTGTACCCTCCAGCTCTCCCATAGTCTCTACTCCCTGCCGCTGCAAACGCTAGCAAAACGCTGGTGAAACGCTGGAGAAACGCTGGCGTACGCTAGCGTGCCGCTAGCGTACGCCAGCGTGCCGCTGGTGAGAGTGACGCCCTCCCCCCTTTTTTTTTATTACGGGTGAAGCTAGATCGATATGCATCCTCTCTTCGGCATTGCCGCTGGCGTACGCTGGAAGCGCTACGCTACGCTGCGCTACGCTACGCTACGCTACGCTACGCTACGCTACGCTGCCGCAAAGTATAAACGCAGCCTTATTTAACCTTTTACAAATGCGGATCGTTGCTACTGTCGCAGATCACAAGTATTTTTTTTCTAATGCGTAGAGCTCTCTCTCCTTCCCCTCCTTACCACCCTGGAGTGGCAGTAAAGCAGCAAAAGTAGGCGCTAGCGTTTTAGCTTCATGAGTGAACGAAAAATACTGTTTCCAATGCAAATTTATCTGCTTTCGCACTTCTCAGGAGAGTCTATGGCTCCGCGGCCGTCACTCCGAAAACGCATCGCCTAGAAGAGACAGTCAGGGTTCCTGCAACGGACAAGACGAGTGTCGGTACGTGAAATGGAGCGCAGCCAGCGCAATCTGTCCTACCATGCAGCGAGCTCATGGGGCATCATTAGCGGAAGAAGCCTTCTTGAGCGTTAGATATCTCGTGTGTGCAGCGAAAAGAACATTCCTGAAAACCATTCCAGCTCCTCCTCTCTCTCCAGCTCAGCGATATACTTCTCTCTAATGACCCTAATCCTGGAAACTGAGTCCTAATAGGCCGCAGATAAACGGCTGAGACAGAGGACTTTAGGCCGTCTTCATAGCCTGCATCGAGCTGGCGATTCCGAAAATCGAAGAAGCAATGGAAAGGCTGGGTATGGGTTAATTTCGGGGACTCTGTGTAGCAGGGTTCTACGGGATCTATTCGCATATATAGCCGATTTTCCGACTCGCCGAATGTTCAGTCTACCCGCATTCCAGATTTCCTCTTTCTGATCCTTCCATACGTATGAAGCGAGGTTGTTGGGCCGGTATACATACAGTAACGCCTAGTGGGTGGAGTCACAGACCAATTTCCATCTGAATTATTGTCGCTGGTTCTCCAGTTCTCCCTTTCCCCGTTCTACAACGCTACTATTCTGCGAATCGACACATATAAATAGTTTTTTGCTGGTTCTCCAACTCCACCGCCCTGCCGCTATATCTGCATCACGGCACGTCCTGTCTTTGGGGGAAACTTCCGCAAATTGCCACTGCTCAGAGGTTCCTCCAGTGGTACGCCCACCCCACTTGTCTCCCATCCTATCTACCATTCTCCTAATTTTACCAATTTCCTTCCCTTTTTCGGAGTTTTTCTTTCGAAAAAATTCCACACTTCCTTTGAGAAACTGCCGTCCAGCAGGGGGAAGGGGGTATTAAGCGTTGCTAGAGAAGAAAAAACTGAAAAAACAACCAAAAGCGTTCTCCTTAGAGGCACATGCGACCTCCTCCTCCCAGCGACTGAATAACTCCTCACGCTCGGGAACTCAACGTACGACCTGCCGTGATAGGAACAGAGTACTCCTCGGCAAAAAACCTATTCCTTCCGATTCCATATCACTCTAATATCTAGGAAGGGACCGAGAATGAAGTGGAAAACGGCCAATTCTTGTAGAATTTCCACGTGCTGGCTCTATCCTCATAGGGGTCCAAAATTCTGCTCTTCAATAACCGAATTGTAAAGCACAAATCAACAGGCTCACTTTAGGCCGATAGTGTCGAGTTATTTCGCAGTATTTCATCAAAGTCCCTCAGTTATTCAACGAATTATTGTCTGACCATCTGAAATAACAAAATTTAAGCCGTGTAATCCTGCTTGAAACTTGATACTCGGACGAATACTCGGTTACACGAGTATCTGCGTCTTCAACACAGCTTGTTTCAGGTTACATACTCTGTAAGAAAAGTCAGATAACATACATACTTTGGTCAGACGGGAATTCAAAACAAGATTGTTGCTCAGTGCTTTGTCCTTTGATCCTAGCTTTTCTTACATCTGTTTATCTTCGTTTCTGTTCATGTACTACATGGTCCAGTAATTTCCAGAAATGTTTACATTTATCGCGGCAGAAAATCTTGGAAAAATCCTAAAATTCCGTGCTATGCTCTAATAATGTGGTGCGGAATCCCGCGATCACACCACAGGGTGAAGCGTCGCGATGTTTGAAATAGTGGTGTTAGTATCCCACCTTTACACCGTCCCTCGAACAAGAAAAATCAATTATTGAAAAAATCTTGGCCCAAATACGACCCTCCTGTTGGGGAATCCCCAAGAGCGATATGCTCCGTATAGAATTTTAGCGCCGCCAAGCAGGGGGGTGATTAATGTATAGAAGAAGTGGAACGGGAAAAACAGCTGAAAGTCAACGACCGGAAAATATTTCCAAAGCGGCTAATTCTCCCGAAGACACACACGACCTCGCTCTCTCAACAGCGCCCGACCAAATGAAGCCCCCTCCCCTCCACAGCGCTAAGTGCGACCCCTCCCCCATGTATACAACGATTGCTGTATCCTGCCCGACCAATTGTTTGTGTCAGTGCTTTTGTGGTTATTGCTTCATTTTTTGTAGGGATGTTCTACGCTCTAAGATCATAACACCGTAATATGTACATTAACAGGGGGGCCAAAAAAAAAACTTTTTTCTTCCTCGACTTTCGAGGCGCTATAAGTTACACTTTATCAAATTATTATCGGACATTTCTACCACCATATTAAAGAGCATATCAAATACTATCATGACACTCCGCCACAGCCTTCTGGAGGAGCGCCATCGAGAGATTCTGCCACGCGACCGTGAGTGGTGCCTGAGATCATGATTTCTCCGCCACTGTAGACCACCCTATTGAACTCCGCCCGAGCCAGGTAATTGAAGGGGTTAAGGTCAGGTTACCTGCTTAGATATCCCACCTTCTTCAGGTACTCAACGCCCTTCCATTACAAGTAGGCAAGAGTTTCTCCAACGCCCTTCGATTTCATGTGGTGGCACTCAATGCTGTAGCAGTACAAAGTTTCCAAGAAGGTACGGGCGACCACATGTGAGGAGGATATTCTTCACGAGTTGCCCAATGTAACCGCCAGCGCTCACCTTTAGTCCGGGGCCCACGAAGAAAATATCGGTCTCTCCATTCCAGGTACGTCCGGTCCCCACCATCAACTGGCGCCTTGGCGACTGAGGTGAGATGATGTCCTGGACCGTAGCGAGCGTTGGGGGGGGGGGACCGGCGGCGAGCTGCTCGATGCTTTGAGGGCATCCAGATCGAGAGTACTCGTCTCCCAGCGTAGCATATTTATGGGTGACTCCATACTAGAAGTTTCGCAGCTGTTTGGAGGTGACATGAGTTCCGAAGGTCTTCTCCAGTCAGGTTGCGGCTGGAGATGACCTCATATTTTGGTGTACATGAAGGCGATGGGCGAGCGCCAGCTCCTGCTTATAGAGGAACATCTTGGGTATCCTCCGCCCTGGTACTCGTATCCACGTTCTCTGTCTGGGCTGCGAAAACTTTGCTGATATGTGACTCGGTCGAAATGTCTTTTTTTGGCCCTCCCCTGTACATTTGTCCCCTAAAATTTACTGTGATCTAGAACATTTTTTAAGATGAGCTGTTGGACTTCAGCAAATGCGACCGCAAAATCCAGTCCACCTTGAGAAAAGCTGACTAACTCTTCCCCCAAACAAAGGTCTCATGAACTAATGGCAGCAGCTTGCGCCATTCACCCTCTCATTCACTAGCGTAAGGGTCATGTTTATGCCGAAGCCATATTTTCCTACAGGATTTGCTAATCTATTTATTGCCTTAATCTGTTTTCGTCTGCAACTTAGCTTATTATTGCGCTGGATCTCATGTTTCATCGAGAGTATAATCATTTCGAAAGGAGCAGCTGTATCGAGCCAGTAGCAATTGTTATGGAAAATATTTGGTTGGCCAAAAGTAGCTACTTTCCCTTCAGACATGGAATTTTCCGAAATAAAAAGTTTTGCTTGAGAGCTATAACTCCTCACTCCTCTTGCTGTGTGGACGTTTGCTCAGTTTTTCTCTGAGGATTCACCTTCTGCCTTCTTTTATTGGTTGAAACAAAGTGTTAAGTCGACGAAAATGAGCTTTTACGACAGGCTCTTTTTAATTTGGATGTTACAAGAACTGCCATCACTGCTGGGCCCGCCCAACACGGTTGCTTGTGGAAACGGACCTTTTAGTGGAAAACAGAGAGAAACAAATTTTCAAAATCGCTCCGACTTTTCCTTTTAAAAACAGAGACAATTGTCATATTGCAAAAAGCAGGCAGCCGCGTTCGGACATCACAGATGTTCATTTTTTTCATGAACCGTGCCTCAGATTTTATTGCACTGAGGGCATGAGGCAGATCAAATGAATGGTTCTGATTGCTCACCCGTTTTTATTAAGAGACTCATTTCGCGACAACGTTTTACAAAGCCCCTTCTTGCTCAGGTAATCCCATACAAAACATCAGAGCTTTCCTTACACTCAGCCTTCTTTTCCTTTCCTTACTGAGCAGGGTACCCTGCGGGGCAAGTAAGCCTGTTAGAAACGCGTTGTGGTGTTGACAGGCCTAGGAAGCTTGTATCCGGGAACCCTAGCATCTTGTGTGGCTTGCGGCCAGACTTCGCCAACATTCCCCTGTCTTTATTCCATAAGCGCTCCCGTCCTCCATCCCACTAATTGTATTTTTTCAGTTCATGCCACAAGTTAAATGGTTCTTATTTCCTCCCCCTACAGTCAAAGGGGAATTACTTCAGTATTGTAACGCATCTTTGATGTTATTTATCTTCTGAGACCTGAAAGGACAGGAGAGGCATCGCTAGGGGAACCACCGTCAATGGGCGCCCCCGCGCCCCTCGCCCCACCAGATTATTGGGGTCAGTCCTTCCTCCACCCCCCCCCCCATTAAAGGCACATTCCGCGATAAAATAAGGCTATGACCTCTCAAATGTGTCGGACGATCCGGAAGGCGATTTTTGAGGCTGCGCTACTTTCAAAATGTGAAAAACGGCAAGAACTCCGCTAGAAGCTGACTAATTAGGCCCATGGACACCCCTTAGGCCCATGCCGACCTTCACTAGCTAGCTGCCCTAGCTACTAGCTAGTAGCCACTATGCTATCTTTCTCTATAACATTTCGGACTGCTTTTTCTGCTGCTTTTCTCCGCTAATCAGATACTTAGCACTTTTTTGTGCCTATTTGAGTTCCGTTTCCCGCAATTTGCGGTCGCGAACTGTGCCTTTAAGGCGAATTTTAAGAAAAGCCCTTTCCTAGTTGCGGCGCTTCCCTCGACGTACCGATTCGCAACTTTTGCGAAAGGTGAGAAAACGACCAGAACATAGGGAAACGTACCGAAGGTGGTGGGTGGAATAGGGAAGCGTGATCGCACCAAAGAGGTCGGGGGTCGATCTGACACCGCAATTCCACATATCACAATGCTGTACCCTGGCACGGAAGTCAACCCCTACATTTCACTTTCATCTGAATTACGCAGGGTTTCCAAGGTATACTGGCCAGTACTAGACTAAAAACTTCTGTACGTTCCATCCTTTTTGCAGAAGCACCTATTTCACGGAGTTTCCGTCAGACTTTCTTTCTCTGCAAATCACAAAACTCAGTGAAGGGGAAAGGTGGTTGAATGCGCCTCAAAATTCTTACATGACGCATTACTCCTCGTTATAAAGGAGTGAGCTTCATTACGCTGATTAGGATTTGTTCATCTAGGCGTTGCAGAGTTCCCGGAACCCTGAAAAAACCTCATGGAAGAACAGACACATTACAAAGTACCGAAGCATCATCATTATTATTTCCAAAGGCAACGGTCCAACAGTTGAATTGAATGGGGCATGCGAATGCCAGCTCTATCATAATACAGTAATGGAATACAGTATACATAGCAAGGTGGAGGTGTTCAGGGGCAAGTGGCTCGGCACGCCTACCACGCTCGCTGTCCGGCTGTCAAATCCCGATTTGGCTTCCGCACGGCCGTCCAAGCCGTCTACCCTCTCGGAATGGCGAGTTGGTACCAGGCCCGTCTGGGAGGATGAGAAAACTGCCTTGCACATTGGCTGGTCCCTGATGTCATTTTCATAGGCTACATCGTATTCAGTGAGTTACTACGATTCTGTATGGAAGTAGAATGCACATTCCAGAAAGGGGGTGATCAACGGCGAAAACTTTACCTCATGAAAAAATAGCTTCCAGCGTTGTTAGATTCATTTTTGAACGAGCTTTGGAAGTCGCAACAACAAATGAAGAAAGCGCTGTCACCACGCCAATCTCACGCTCTCCCCCCCTACACGCCCTGTGTGAATTCTGTGATTACGACCACACCTCCCCCCTCTCCCAATATATCGCCATATAGTTGGCAAATATGGCAATAACAGCGCTATTAATTTTTACTTTCCGTCCTTTCATGCTTGGAGGTTTATTTAGCGTTTCTATATTGCTCTCAACAGCGCAAAAATGATCGTCATTGGAGACAGCCTGCCATAAATGAATCAGATCCATCGGATCTTCTTATGTATTCTCTTTGACGGCAGCGACTTTAACAGTTTGACAGGTTGTTTTTCCTCAGCCTGCACAAGCTTCGCGAGGAGCTCCTGCTGCTCCAAGGACTGTCGCTAGTGCTGTCGATGCACATCTTAAAACCGTTCTGCTCGCTGAACACAGATGTCCTTCCAAGCCGAATGTAGCCGTGCAGGACAAATCTGTGCA
>MU932647.1:0-11739 GCA_036418165.1 Cooperia oncophora | reverse complement strand
CTACCACTTTTTGTCGCATACGCGTTTCAACAAAAAGGCTGAGAACGGCTTCAACAGTGTGCACACTCATACTGGCTGACACGCCCGCGACCCTGAGCAGACGCTGCATAATGCCTTTTCCAAGGAAGGTGCCCTTATAAGAGCCTATCAAGCTACAACATACCGACCCGAACGCCCACCGCGCCCGCCCGCCCACAAATGTCCGACCGATGCTGATGCTCGTATCGCTTCATTTGCTGAGTAAATTATGAAGCGAAAGGATTGATATGAAGCGGCCGTGGTGCTGCATGGATATATGGGTACACATATGCAGCCGTATCTTCGGTAGCGGTTATTGGCAAGATGCCTACAGGAAACTCGTCCAAAATTGATTTCTAACACATTGAGAACGGAGGCTCTTTCTTCGCAGGATTTTGACCGTTTCACTCCGTTCTTTCGCCATTTTCCCACTATATAGCGCCCTACTAGCATTTTAGGCCGAGTACCAAATTAAAATGCCAACTGCCTTTAAGTTACCCGAATATCGTATCGTTTTCGAAATGCGCCTCGAATCCCACTTCCATTCGGGATATAGTGGCATTTTGGACTTTCTATGTTCTCCTATCAAACTGCATACCATTTGCCCTATAAGACTTGCTAGGGTTACTCGACTCACGAACTAGTGTTTTATCCCTATCTTTGGCACCACTGACAATGAGTCAACCCTGAAGAAATGGGAAATCTACGGCGGGATTAGGTCCAGTAATTGATCTCCGTGAACTGGCAGGAGTTTGCTTTTTGATTCTAAGCTTGTAGTTTGTTTCAACAGTCATTTACATAAAGCTCCTTTTATTTTTAATTATAAGCGATTATATAGAACTAAACCCACTTTCTTTTTTTGTATGTTGGCGCACATCATGTGATTTTAATACCGATTCTTCTTCTGAACTTCTTCTTATTGCATTTTTGCATGAGAAGTCTCGCGTCATTTTCCTTCAATCTTTTTGTCAATTACCTCCCCACTGTTGTCCAAATTCCGTCTATCCTACCTCACTGATGAGTCCCGGGGTAGACGGAATTACAATGGTTTGTCTGAGGTAAGGGACGAAACAAACCATTGTTTTGTAGTAGTTTTTCTACCTATGTCTATTTCTTCTTCTAAATGGGCGAACGGAAAGCACAATTGCAATTTGCCAAGCCGACGCGCTCGCCGTATCGTACAGCGGTGCGCGGCAATTTCCCAATGTGCCTCAGTTTATCGGTTGGAGCAGCGATACTCATGTGAACTGAAGGGAGGCAAGATTCCCAAATTTCAGGAATACAATGAACTTGACTTGGCCGTTGGAAGAAAGTGGTTCCTCCCCCCATCGAATTTAGCCTATCGACCACCGAAGCAGGAAGCACCGTAAAACCTTCCTATTAACACGTTGACGACGAGCCATTTTTCCCATGACTTGCGCCTGGGACGGCACATTTCCTACACTGAAACTTAGTAATTTCCGAATAAATGAATTACTACGACCAAAATCTATCGAGAAGTGCAAGAGACAAGTATAGCAATCTCAAATCTCTGACACAATTCAGCTCTTATTGCTCAAATCTTCCCAAAATCAGGCCATTTTTTACCAAATTCTTCCTCTTAAGACAGAATTGACTGAAAATTTGTCTCCCGGGGTGGTTTGATCTCTTAAAGATCAATATCGCATCCCCGCACCCGAAGAAGTTGTTCTTGAACTTATTTTATAAAAAGAAAGTGAAACAATCGCGCAGATCTCGAGTTATATAATAACTATGGGACAGCATTGGGCGACGCCATTCTACAAGACAAACTTTCTATCGTCCGCCATTGACGGAAATCGTCATCAACGCGTTAAGTGGACATGATATTTTAGATGAGGGGGTCGGTTCGCCGGTAGGGACAGGTTTGCAGGGAATTTGATGATCTATAGGACATTTCGGCTGCGCTAGGCAGTTTTGTGGCAAGCGATGGTGATATTTGTGCTCAGGGGTCAAGCTAACCACTGAACACAAATAAGGAGGCAATTTTCAACGATTCTGGTGGCCTGAAGTATTTTGGCGATGGGCATTTTCGCTGGAAACGGATGTGATATTCGTGTTCAGGCGTTCGAGCTTACGCACAAAACAGTTTTCAGCGCTTTTGGTGGCCTAAGGTATTTTGGAGCCGACGCCTTGGCGCGGGCGCCGGGCAGTCTGGGCTAAACCAAACCCTGCGCTGTTCGTTTCAGAATTTCAGCCTACTCCTATAGACATCTTTTGACCAAATTTGGTTGCTCGCACGTCTTTATTATTAGAGCAGTATGCTGTCGGACAGCATTGTCCGACACCCGTCGGTCAACGAGTTAATCAGTATCCAGTACAAGGCAGCTTAAATTTGATTACCTCTTGTAAAGCTTGAAAACTTCGCAAGAAGATGCGACTCGAAGTTGACTAAAGGCTCCATTTTGAGGTCATCCTGACCCATTACTTCGAGTATTTGGATACAAATATTCTCTTCTCACCTCTTCTTGTCACCATACTGTTCAGCCAGGTCACATCCCTAAGACAAAGGAAGTCGAGAACATTTTTGGGAGGTGAGAACAGTCTGACAAATGCCAGACCCCACTCTACATGAGGGATTAGGGTGTCAAGTAGAGGTAGAACGCCAACAGTGCTACCCAGTCGTGACCGAAAGGATAGAATATGAAATATTTAGCATAAATTAATAATCTATGGTTTCTCTATACTATCCCAGAAATTGATTTTCTCGGTACACGCGGTGTCCATTCTACAGTAAGGCTGATTATAATCCTGTTTGGTATAAGATTGCTTGCCGTAGAAGTGATTAGGGCAAATGTTGCGACTAAAGGGCGCCGGAAATCCTGTTAGGATGTGATCGGGAGCAACTCGTTCCTTTCTTTCCAGACCGTGAGCAGTCCTGGAACCAACTTCGGCCTATGGGTTTTCTTCCGTTCTTCCTTATTGCAGTTCTTTCCTCGTATTTCTTGACGAACTGCAATCATAACATACACAATTAGGGGCTATGGGTAATGTTGCCCAGTTGAGCTTGGAGCCATAAGTGCTTCTTTGAGGCCCACATCGGTCGATTTTTCTCGCCCATCATTCAGTAAGTGAAATGCCAAAAGGGCATCTCTTATGCGCTGCCTTTTCATAACTCAACTAATTCGCTCAATTTAAAGTTCGTTTCATTGCACCACTAAATTCCGTGATATGTTTGGTGGGACTCAGTTTTCCAAACCCCTTCTTTCGAAAGTAGAGGCTCGGTTTTTTATCCAACGATGCATAGCTGGCTAGTAAATCGTCCCGGAGAGAACAATATGGGCCTGGGCTTCGATCACGGAAAAAGACCCAGAGTCGCCGTCAAGTGACCGTGCTCAAACACCCTTGGCCCCGGGCAGTGCACCTGTTCTGTGTGTAAATTGAATTACTCTAAAGACTTTATCCATGGAGCTTCCCGACCCTTACTTACTATTAGACCAGCAGCAGCACTAGACTGGTGCAACTTCGGTGATTCTCATTTCTCCGACCGTGAGCCTGAGACTGGGAGGAGAACGGGTAACTATCTTTTTTTACGCGGAAGGGGGAATGGGGGGAGGAACGGCTTTGAGTCGCCGAGGTCACTTATCAAAGCGAGGTTCCATCCATCCGCAGTTTCCCCTCGATGAGGAAGTTTGCACGGAGTTCTAACTTTGGAAGTGTGTTCTCCCACCTCACCCTACATTGATGTTGACCAATGTAATTTTTCGTAATTTATATAGAATAGGGGTTTCCTCGGAGGTTCCACCACTTTTACATATATCTGACATTATGCCCGCGGCAAGGTGGTATTCTGAAACAGCGACTGTGGAAAATATTCACATATTCATTGGCTTATCAACTCAAATTGGAATCTAACGCTGAACTTTCTCAGTAGCCCCTACGGTTTTCAAGATCCGAGCCGAGTGTTTTTGAGCCCCGGCTGAAGAAAAAGCAGTGTAGTCACTCGCTTCAATCCGATTCAAATTTCAGAAGAATCTTGCTCGAACGTGACGCTTTACTTGGAAGTTTTTTTTTATTGAGAAATCCACGCATCTCCCGCTCTACGCCTCAAACTTTCTTCTCTGCAAATCTGCTTCTCCCTTGTCCGATGCGTTGGACTTGATTGCGGAGGCGATAGGAATAAAAAGTAATCAGCTTTGCGCTGATCAATTTTCCGAATAAAGTTCGCCCACGCGCCTGACTCCCGTTTGGAGTCGCGATGGCTTTTTGATTTACTGGTTTGGTTGCGAGATCCGAGGCCACATAGCTATTTTCTGACGTCAATGGCGCCACCCTCAGTGCATTTGCTTATCCTCTCGCCCTACGCTAGACGCGCATAAAGAGAAGCTTCAACTAGCTTTTGTCGCGGCGACTAACAAAAGCTCCTCCAGGCTGTATCTGTGAGGCAAATAATTCGTTTGCAGCAGAATAAACAGTTTTCATTCTCACCACCACCATATTTGCACTTCTCTATACTTAGTTTGCTTCGAGTCTATAGGTGCCATGACCCTACAAAAGACTAGCGGCTTGTGAGGCGGGGGGGGACCCAGGGCAACAGACACGCTAGTGTGAAATACTAGGGGGGGAGGGTGTGCTTGTCGCCTGGGGAGAGCGGGCAGGTCGTACGTGACTCGCGGAATTTGCCGCGTTGGGTATGCAATATTTTACCCAGCTTGTCGAATTTTCATGATTTTCCTCTTTCAGGTGTGCACACCCCTCCCCACTCGCCTCGACACAACGGGCAGAGTTTTTGGGGCAACTAAGGAAAAAAAGCTAGAGAAATTTTCGAGAAATCCTAGGAAAAAAGCACTAGGAATTCCACGGGGATTCTCAAGCCATCTTCCCCGCTGTCACATTGCCCTACTCTACCCCCCTTCCCCCAGTTTGCCGACGCGGGAAATTCTATAGTGACAAACTGGACAAATGTGGCGACATTGGATAAGATGTTCCGGAACGGTTGGAGGGTCGTACTGACACCAGCACTTCACTCATTACGCGACGCTGTTAGCCGGAGGGAACTGGGAGCGTCAACCAGCAACAGCCATTCCTCGCAATGGTACGGGATCAGGTTGGCAACAACAACTGTTGAAATCACCCGCGCCAATCGTTTGCAAGATCCCGGCCGTAACATACTGCGTCTGCTCCGGATGATTTCCCTCTCCTTTTTCCGCGCTTGGGTAGCGCAGCTGATACCCAATTTCAACCCTTTTTTCCAGGACTCATTAGTGCCCCAAGTAGTATGAAGAGTTCAGTAACGTTTCAGTGCTGCGAACCTGATTAGAAATTCTGTCCGCATAATGATATTCGACGGCTATTGAAGCCAATATAATGAGCACATTCACGCACTAGCCCCTTTCAATGAATTTAACGACATCTAATTATCGCGCTTCGGTGCACATTACCAGGAAAGGTATTGCATATCACTGAATCACATTGGCGAAGTTTCATAAATGATTGATTTTATATAGAGCAAAAAGATCACAGTATATCTTATCTCTTCTAGAAACTATTAGCCCGGAAGGAATGTCCTGACACACCTGAAATGAATTTCTCTAAAAAGAAACACGCTCATACCCTCTCAGCTTTTTGGCTGTAAAATGCTGTGGAATTTTCCTCAGCAGCGCTTGCACGAAGACTGGCTATCCAGCGCAGTAAAAGGGTCAGTTCTTTGAGGAAGCTGAAGGATTATCGACCCGTTTGTGAGGATGGCGTTCATACTTTGCGGCAGTCATCAGTGAACCACAGCGTTTTGCGACCGCGTTCTTCACAGCGTCAGCGACTACTGAAAAGTACGGTCCTAACTAGAAGCCAGCGTCTAACCAGCGACCACCAAATCCGCCGCCAGGAGTTGAGAAGTATATGGGAGGTAACAAGAACTACAGACTGGTGGTAGAGCATTGCGAAGTAGAGGGAGGCAGATCTTCTAATATTAGGACGTCGTGAAAGTTGTCGGTGCTGTGCATTCGCACCAAGTGCTGAAATATAGAATTATGCAATTTAATGTGTGGTATTGTGTAGTACTACGGCTGCACACGCCGCAATTTAACGACGCCTAATTCTCCTATCTGCTCCCTTCCTACGTATCGCCATAAGGTACCAGGGCAGCCTGCTACCCTCCTGCTCCTCATACTCTCACTCCTGGAGGTTGGTGGACACTAGTAGGTGCTTGTAAGCGCTGGCGTTAGCTAGATCGATATCCATCACTTTTCTAGCTCGCTGGTGGACGATGCCGTTTGCTCGATCGGTACCTACACTTCCTGTTGGCTGACGCTAATGGACGCTGGAAATGCTAATGGTCGCTGGTGGACGCCCTCTGGAGGCTATTGAATCGCCACCCATTGTACATGAAGCGCCCAGCTAAGGTAACCTCTGGGTTTATTTCCTGGGAGAAATACTTCATAAAGACACATGGTACGCGCTCATACACATTGAGGGTGTATGAGACTATCAGCCCCCAGATGTCGATGTGTCGTGGTCCCCCCGCCCAAACATGCCCAGGAATGGAGATACAGGGCCGTGAAACACGCTAGTTCTTCCATGCTCCGCCCACTGCCTTTTTACGGGGCGCAGATTCCCGCCGTTGTCATCAATCATCGTCGTAAGCGGCCTGTCGGCGTCGCGCCCTGGCACCCCTTTGCCCGAGCTCTTTAATTCTGCGCTCCTCATATACGAGAAAACGCAATTTCCTGATGCGGATAACATTGGAGGTGCTACAAAATAAGAGCAGAAGATGATGACAAGGGGCAGAACTCAAGAGCAACTCGGCTGCATCTGCAGTATCCATCAAGGGCCGCGCATTCCCACAAAACATGAAAATAAAAACAGCCCAAGCGTCCCACTCGTTTGTTCTAAGTATTTCTATGGCTTTGGCGCCGGATCGTAGAAATTTACAGGCCAGTTTATCTAATTTGCCTTTCCTTGATTTTTTCATTTTTGTTTTGTTTACATTTACATCGTTGTGCTTCATTTCTAGCCTGTGTCATCTTCATCTCCTTGTACATGGATTTTGAAGCATGAGCAACACCTCAAATTTTATTCGCATCAGGAATTGCGTTCTTGCTTGTATTCAAACTAACGAGTATGCCGTTTTTATTTTCATGTTTCGTGGAAATACGTGGCCTCCGAGGGATGTTGCAGAAGTGGCACAGTTGCTTTTGAGTTCTGACCCTCGTCATCATCTTCTGCTCTTATTTTGTAGCACCTCCAATGTTATCCGCATCAGGAAATTGCGTTTTCCTTGTATTTGAGAGCGCAATTAAAGGACTTGGCAAAGTGCCAAGGAGCCGCACGCGACAGGCGCGCTTACGACGGATGTTATGAACGGCGGGAATCTGCGCCGTAAAAAGGCAGTGGGCGGAGCATGGAAGAATTAGCGTGTATCTCCATTCCTGGGCATGTTTGGGCGGGGGGACCACGACACATCGACATCTGGGGGGCTGATAGTCTCATACACCCTCAATGTGTATGAGCGTACCATGTGTCTTTAACGGAACGTTGTTACGGAAGCCTCCAGTGCTGAAGTCGGCCTCGCTTCTTTATAAATCAAAAAAAACCAGGATCAAGACTTTGACACCTGACTTTGATGGTGCCAAAATGCAACTCGGCGAAGCCTTGTCCTGGTCGCAGCTCGTTGTGAACCTACCTGTAACTTCTGTCGATTACCTGGCGGTTGGCAGCTACTGCAAGCAAATTACAAATCTCACGCAGATGCGACAGTTCGTTTTTCAACACCCCGACTCAACAGGAAGACGACTAGCTCAAAGTACACATTGCCCTCCTCCTCCTTTCTCTCCCCCGCTTCCGTCCACGCCGCCGAACGCCATCTACAACTATTTCCTATACTATCTACTATCAGAGAATTCCTGCGCAGTTGCCCAATAACGGGGGGGGGGGGGCTGTCTCCTCGTCCGAATAGAACCCGACACGTCAGCCTCCCGCTTTTCATACTGTTTCATAAGTTTCCTTTTCATACCCCTTCTCTTTCACTTTTGTCTGCTCCATTTACTTCTCTTTTAGAAATCCATCTTGGACGTTTGTGCCACTCATTCGGGTGTACTTTAACCAATATAGGAGCTCTCTGATGCTAGCTTGGTGGATCTGAGGGAAGAAGTGCAGTCCGAAATTCCAGCTGACCTTATAACTGTAATCACTTTCTTCCCGTCCGCTTCTTGGACCTCCTTTGGTTCCTTTATTTTGCCTTCTGTCCTACTTTACGCGTAGTAAGCAACTATGCAACCTCACGAGCCCCTTCCTAATGTTGACCGATTCAAAGACATGCCTGCTGCTTCCCAAAATATAATCACGCGCATTTCCACTTTAGATCCGACACCTCTTGTCAAATCAAACTCGGACACTTTTCAAGTCAAATCGGACACAATACCATTTTACACATAGGGCCATTTGATAGACTTAAATAGCACACCAGGTATCGCTGAATACGCCCCAACATCCCCGCCACTTTTCAGCGCGGTCACGGTTTTCCAAAATGTTTTATGAAATCTGCTTCTTCGACTTTTTTCACTTTTGCTAGTTGCACACACACTTCAACTGAAAAGGATTGGTACCGATACAGACCTGACTCCGCCCACTTCTCAGTGAAGTTACCGCAAGTTTTGACGTCGTTCTTTTCACATTCAATCTTCACAAAACGAATATACTAATAGCCATAGTGCATTTATACACTAGCACACTAAGCCCGCCCCTCTGGCCACGCCCACTTTTGTGTTTTTCGTGGAATTTAAATTTTTCTTCCGAACTTTCACTTTTTTAGGCCGTAGCAAGTGACTCCGCCCACGTTGTATAAGCCCGCCCACTTTCATAAAATTCAAATAGAAAGGCTAGAGTCCGTACTGGCAAGTTGTGGCCTCTGCCACAGAACGAGAAAAAAAGCGGAACTCCATCCCGAGTAGATTTGAAAAGTGTCCGATTTGGTTTGAAAAGTGTCGGATTAAAAGCGAAGATGGTATATACATGAATAATAATGAATAAATAATGTAAGAAATTAACAAAGAAAGAAAAACCTATGGGCTTATTACCGCTGTTTCCGTTTTTGCTTTGATTTTTTCTATTTTCTTTTTGTTCCTGATTCGTTGTTCCTCATTTCAATGTCAATCTTTCTGTTTAGAAACAGGCGCAATTTCATTGTATTGCCAATGCTTGCGTGAGAATCGAGCATTTACTTATGAGGAGGGCGAGATGAGGGCACCCAGTTTCGAAGAAACAATGCCTTCGGACACTTTTCAATGAAAAGCAATATATCCGCTGTTATCCCCCCGAAATCCGAAATTATTTCGTTCCCCTGACCCACATGTGGAAATGTCCCATACTCAAAAAGAATAGCGAAGGAGAAGCCATCACAAATAACGCCAGCTAGTTCGTGATTAAAAATAGGGATAGAATTTTTACCAGAGGAGCGGTGCCAGATTGGCCCAGCTAAGAGGGTCGTGTTTGGTCGCTGGAAGTAGGGGGTCAACTTTGCCCTAAGGAAAAATGCTACGGTTGCTTACTTTCACTGCAAGTAAGCTATGTCTCTCCAGCTCGACGGTGGCATTTTTGGGGAATAAAGTGAGGCATTTTTTGGAAAAAAATTACAGTGAAGTGGAAGGAGGTTGGGTAGGTTTGGAAGATGGTGAGCAGGAGAGGCGATGCGGAAGAGGAGGGGTCGTGCAGGGCGAGGTTTTTACAGGGGTCCTATTGTGAGAGGTTTTTTCCTGAATGGCAGTACGGTCCCTGCCGACATGTCGGTTGCGTTCAAAAGTCACTACTCGCTATCGAAAGCGAACATGGCTTATCCCAGGTGGACCAGTCAATATCGTAAGATATAGGTCTTTTATCCAATATTGTTTTATGCTATTTGGGTTGAATTTTTTTGAAAAAAGCACATGAAAAGACATTTTCGCGCATTTCACTTCATTTCATTTCTCAGGGTTAGTCGAGTTCCCTTGTTCCTCATCATTTTTTTATTTGCAAGGGTTATCCCCAATCGTCGTAATGGACTTTCCTGATGAAGTACCTCAAACAATTCGTCATAGTTTTTCTTAGCTGCACTGGCTCGCCTCCGACTGGGAAACACATGTTTCTGTGAAGAATAGCCCACTACTGACAGCCATCTGTCAGCGTTTACAACCGTCAGTTGTTGTCGTCATAAAATGTTGTGTGGTGCAATGGCTACCATGGCGGCTATTCACCTGTTCATTTATCCTCATTTATTTTTCCAATGTCATCTTATGTGCCTTTATTATTAGAGAAGGTATCGCTCATACTTGAGGGGGCAAAGGGGCGTTTTGGCGACGGGAGACTGCCAAGACTCATAATAATTCACTGCGTCGTGCGGCTTCCTGCAGCCTCAATGTGCATCAGCTTTGAGAAGCAGCAACTCTTATTGAGGAAACAGCTCCATGAGTAAAGAAATCCATATTTCCCATTCTTTTACCATCCACCTTGAACGACAACTTCGTCTCGCGAGTGCGCGTCGTCACTGGCCACGCCCACTGACGGGGCAGGTTACGATTGTCGTGTCTCATTTCACCCGAATCAACAGAGCTCTGGATATCTCTGGACCCTATAAATTGGTCCCATATTCGCCTAGTAGGAAGAGTCAGGCTTACTAGTGAAGCTTCTTTTTCGTCAGTTCTTTCTCTTTATCCTTACTCCGTCAACGCTTCCTCATCGAACTACACGCAGTGTTCGGTGAGAAGCAGTTGGCGGAATGCCCGCGAAGATTTCCGGAAGAGGTTTGGCGGAAAGGAACTGTAGAGGACGAACGAAGCCTGCGAGAGTTCATTCAACGTTTCCATTTCAATTTTCACATTTTTTTTCCTGAAACTGCATTTGCAGCTGCAGAATAATGGCAGACAGCAATATAATAGCCGTTTCACTCCGGAGAATTGGAAAATCTAATCATTCGTCTGTGTTCCTACTTATTAGCCTTTTTTCTACAGTGTTTCAATGCTTATTAGTTCGGTGGCTAGCCCTTTTGTCCAAGGCAGAAATTCGCAGTAATAGCTGCCATTTTTTTATATGAGAACGTGAACGTAGCCGTGATGAATGTGAGCCATTGAAAAAAGACGTCTAAGAGCAAGAAAAAGGCTCATTTTCGTGTCAACGGAATTCCTTAGAACAGTGAGCGGGTTTCCCGATTCCTTCCTGGAACTTGTTATAGCGCTTGGGTGGGCAATTTTCTAGCAGAAAAAAACCATTACTGCTCCGCTCTAGACAGTTGATTCGTTACCATCATTCGGGGCGGTATCGAATCGAGATGAATGGAGTGAAAATACCCGCAGCGTACTGCTTGGTTTCTTGCTGAATCGATCGATGAATACTGGTAATACTTCCCGCCGGCAGTGGGCCCATCCCGTCTCTCCTGACTCCGCCCCACTGATTACCACGATATTGGTTATACATTTGTTCCTAACAATTCTGTATTATAAAAGAGTACACTAATCACTGTTCACCCAGTCCTCACACTCTACTCCCTCAGATAATAAAGGACATTACATATCTTCACCCCTCTTCTATAGATAATCTAAGCAAGGATCTCACGAAGCTTTTTTCCTGAGAGTGGGAGGGGTGGTGGAGGTTTGGCAACAGTTTTCAACTCTGGACCAGCCTGAACCTACCAACACTGCGTTCATTTGGAAGCTAAAGCATTACCGTCTGCGCTACGGGTGCCATATTTCCAGCAAAACGCCGGTCACACTTCACAAAAGTCTGTTAGGTCACACT
>MU932638.1:0-11132 GCA_036418165.1 Cooperia oncophora | reverse complement strand
GTTTCAACTTCGAGCCGCGGAGCGCTTAAAACGCTGTCGTACGCTCATAACGCTAGATCGATACCTACAGGGTCTGGTCCTCTGCGGATTACGAGGCGTGTCAATGCGACTGCTTTTCAATCAATTTTGTCAATGGCACCAAACCCGTCCACCAGTTATTGAAGCAGCTCAACAAATAATTGGTGAAAAAGGCTGATACGACTAATAAGATATTTTGCCGCATCCCCGCGTGAATTTGGTGCAAAAGAGTTTGGCGCCGCGCCAAAAGCAGCTACCCTGACACGCCTCGTCATGAACAGCGAACCAGACTGTACTTTCCTAGTCGCTCAAAACACCGACGTACGCTGCAAACGCTGGCGAAAGAATGTACACAAACTAGGGTGGGTATGTTGAGAGAACTGATGCGTATCTCCGTAATGGATACAGATTCGTCAGCAGAATCTCATCAGGAGCCGTATTCGGCCGTAGGGAAGGGGGCCATGTCTGGTCTCAATGAAACCGAGTTGACTGCGCCGTTAGAAACAACTATTCTGGAAGAAATTGTGGAGAGGAGGTAGATTCAGCTTTCTTGCAACGGCATATATCTTTATCATTCGATACCTGAGAATGCGTGCGTCTATACTTCGAGCCACCGTTTCGAGCGTTTTAAGCGACTAGGGCAGTACAGGTATCGATTGGTGTTTTGAGCGTATGCTGGCATACGCTGGTGCACGCTGTGTTCGCTCGAAACGCAAACTCAAAGTAGATATGAACGAACATCAAGCATTTTAGCTCGGACTAGTCCAAGCATTAAATTTGTAAATGAACAGATTGTTAAGACGTACCACGCTTGTATCCGATGGAGAAACCACGTCCTTTTCCTTGAGAGCTCGACAGGAAATAGACGAACACATTGTTTTGGGTCGTCACTAAGTATTCCGTGATGGTGTTGTTCCCAGAAAGCCTTAAAATGCATGAATCGCGTTAGATCTGCTTCTAATAAAGCTCAAAATGGACAGCGAAATGGATTCGTGAGAGTGCTGTAAAATATAATACGAAAAAACCAAAAGTATTAGTGAACCTGGCAAGCACAGGGGCAGATGGCGAAGAACCGTCGTAGATCAATAGGGCGTCATCCGGAGAAAGCGAGATATCTTCAATCTGAATCATCTACATATGTTCAATCACACTTCTGTTGAGACGTAGCAAATAGAAACTTAATTGGCACTTTCACATCTTACCTTATCCTTGCGCTTTTTTGCCCCGCTCGCCGAAAAAGGAATAACCGGCTGGCGCTGCGCCAAACACATTCCCTTTGGTACGCCCTATCATCCGCAGCGAACAAGTCTGTGCATACTTGATTCTCTTCTCCCATAGACACAGTGATAATTCTCTCAAATGACATAGCAAGGGGGGGGGGTGAATTGGAGCGTTGCCAGGCCGGTTTTTTCGACCAATAATGCCATTCTAAGTTTACGACAACTGGCGGGAAAGGCTGCTCTGGCTGTGCTCTAAGCCCCGTCACACGCCCTATGTTTTCCATGGACCGCGACTGCACAGTCCTCATCATTGCGGACTGTCGGAGGCGGCGTGAGCAGCGCGGTTCGAGTCCGCGTTCGGCTCCCTTGCTCTACCAATGGCGATCGGGTAGAAATCGATTTAGGAAGGAAACAACCAATGATGGAAACGCCGCATGTGAGAACCGCTGATTGCGACCCGACAATTGCGCTGATATTAAGTGTACGTCTGAATTTCCCCTTCATCTGGAACCTCGCCTCTCTTGCAGGCAGGCCTCCTGTAGCCCTCAGATATGGACTGTCTCTATACCGACTTGCATCATTTATTGCTTTATTTCTTCCCCAGAAGGCGCAGATAAAAAACTCACACTCAAAGTGATCAATTGAGACTTCGGAGCTTGGATCGTCCAGACACATTCGGTACCAAACGGATATTCGGTTGGATAGTGTGGCGATGAGAATGTCTGCCCGAAAGCTTGTGCTGTCAAAACACCACCACATGAGAAAGGTACTGAAATTGTTCCGTTTACTTCCAAGAATAGTGGTGCAGTAATTATTCTACACATCTAGTTTTCTAGAAAGGGAAGAGGAAAAAGGGCGCAGTTCCCGTATGAAGGGTCATTCTGGTGCAATAGTTCGTTCAGTACGGTAGTCGCGATACTGCACAAAGAGTCCTTCAAAGCAGCGGACTCCTAGGGGTTTCATTCCTACGTCATCTCTTTGATTTATTATATTGCTTGTGGTTTATTGCTTGAAGGGAGTTCTGCCCCTTCTAGGTAGAAACCTCCAGCGCAATTGGGTTTTGGGAGGGGGCCACCAAATGGTACGTAATGTCGCCAAGTTCGTACTGTTAGCGAAGCTTGTACAGATCAACTTGTGAAGACATAAATTCCTCTAAGCAAAGTGGGCTCACATGTGCCATTTCGCCGCCTCGCAAAAGTTTACAGGCATCGCCACAGCGAAACCGTTCGCTAGAATGAACTAGGAAAAGGAATTTGTGCAAGCGGAAATGCCCCTTCTAAGCCGAACAACGCCGAAATCTCCCTCCGTGGCGCATAATCGTTTCTTCGCATCTGCAAGTACAAAATGCGAACTTTGCTGGACTAACACCGGCTGGGGAAATAGTTGTAGTAATTTGAAATTGATGGAACCTCAGAAGGGGCATCACACGTGAACGGTTCGGGGTAGGTAGAAATTACATTCTCACCCTACCCCCGCTGAGAACTCCTTGTCAGAACTGTTATCCACTCTGAGTGGGGTGTTTACCAAGTGACAGCGATTTGTCGCCATGTGCAAACTTTCATCTGTCACTTATATGTGTTGCCGCTTCCGGTTCGCTGATGACCAACAAACACGATTGTTGGGCATTAGCGTAGTTGGGGGGGGGGGGCTCAGAGGGCAGATCTTAGCGCGAATCTGATGCCTCTAATGTTATCGGGAAATAAAGGCAACCCTAATCCCAAGAAGAAACCACAGTGACGAGAAAGCCGCCAAATTAAATGCTATGTGTTGTTGGATGCACACAACGTCACGTAGCCCGCAGCAGTTTCGTGCCCCATGAGGCTGATCCAGTACATTAAGTAGTGCCCATTACTTGGGAGAAAATTTAAAGAAATGATTCAGAGCTGAGGACCGTTTGTGCAGACGCGGAAATACCGTAATCCTGCGGACTATTGCACCAAAACGCGCCACTCTGCTGACATAGCGACTTGTTCTCTGTTGGACGCTTAGGTTACTTCAGACTTGGCGATGACGCGCGTCTACGCGCTACGATGCGCATCATCGCCAGGTTTGAACGCTGTCTGAGAAAAACGCTGAAACTCACTAGCTCTCCAGTGTGCCTGGAAACCGCGTGCTTGAACGGCTGCATCACTTCTGAACCGAACGATAATCATATTCGTCGACGACGTGACGACGAATTTATCACTCCTCGTTCCCGAAAGCGTTGCCAACACTAAAACAGTAATGTTATAGGTGAACCGAAAAATTGATCTGTTTTACTTGGTGTCACCCGAATGGGCACAGAGACCAGGTGTGGCGGGAAAAAATAACGGGTAGATGGTCCCCGCGTTCGACGAAACCTTTCTCCCATAAATTTGTTCGCTGGAAACGTTGGGGCGTGCCCGGAGGCTGGGCTTGACTCTGCGCCGGTCTGATATCCACCTATTGTCGAAGCAGGCAAGCGACAAAGTCTGTGGAAAATTGACTGGCGCCGTGCCAAACCCAGCCTTCCCTTACTCGTCCCAGTGTCCGCAGCGCACAAGAGTGTAGTTCCCCGACGTCTGTCTACCTCAGTCTATGTTCTCCGACTTCTATTTTCAATATCATCTAGAACTAGGGAAAAGAGTAGCTTAGTAGTCCCCACATTTTTAGGGAGGACGGCTAGTTGAGGACAGAGACCGTGGCGCGACCGAATTTGCTCGTCTGCACTCTTTCACCAACAAGGCGATAACCACCTTTGTCCAGCCTTGGAGGGCACTAGATGACCAGAGTCGGCGTGACTTTCTGTCACCGCGTGCCGCCTCCTTCTCCTCCCTGCTCGACCCTCCCGCCTCTCCGCCCGCACCCTCTCCAGCTACTTCGCCACCATTTGTTTAAACATGTGGAAATAGAAATGGAATATTAATAAAGTTACCAGTGGTGCTGTTTTCGGCAGGTCCACCGTCAAGCAAACAGTGACCATATGTCCCCACAAACTCTTCGGTTTCGAACACGTCGAAAGTCAGCTGAAATTCTCTAGTAAGCTATGAAGTTTGTAAAAAAAGAGGTTTTTCCGAAGTCTGCTCGAGGCTGGATAAAAAATTACCTGGATTCGGCTATTCGTAGGTGCTTCTATCACCCATCGACAGTTAGCGTTGCCTTGTATGGATTGACGGATAGTTGGGTAGAGAATTTACCGGCATGTCAGCTCTTTATCGTTATTGGCAAGACAGGCCAAATCAGATGAGATGCTGCAATACGGATAAATAAAAATTAAGCGTGTTAGCACCCTCTGCTTTCGATCTGCAGCTAAGCCTCATGTCTGATCCTCAGGAAGGGAGGTGGTCGCCATTTGTGGGGAATCTTTTTCGGGTTTGACTTTTCCGCTATTTCCCGTTTCGCGTTTCGCGCATGTTTACACCCTCCTTCGATCGGCTGACGGTGTATTTTGGAAAAAAAACTGGGGAATCTCTGAAGAAAAAACTCACAGGACGCGGTAGGAAAAGGGAGAATTCAAGGAGCTGACAGGTGTGGGGGATGAGGAAGGGGGATCGTGCTAGAGGAGGAATTTCGAAGGGGCGCAGCTAGTCGCTTCTAACCTCGAATTCTGTTCGCAGCCTCCCCCAAATCCCCACAACGCAAGTGCCATGTTTCCGAAAACCTATGAATTTTCGACCAATTGATTTTATGCTGCTTACTGTAAAAAAAAAATGAGGATCAGCTTGTTAAGAAAGCAGACTTTCGACAAAATCAAGGCAAAACGCTCAATGCATATTCTCGTTGAAATCAATACATTGATTGCAATCTCGATCAATATACTGATTGGTTTTCGTTATGGTCAATATATCGATTGGTTCCAATACATCATAACACTAGGATGCAGTCGTTTCATCGATTGGCGTGATTTCAATACAAGTTATCCGAGATTTATGATAAGCGTAACCAGAAAATAACTCGCGGTCATAAAATAAGCGATTGACTAACGCGGACAGTTCAGCTCATCACTATAGATCGCCACAGTCATACAACACATTAATCGGGTCGTGAATTACTGGTATAACATCCGACACCAATTGCACAGAAAGAAAATGACGCCTTTATAACGAACATTTTTATTCAAGCTAAGATTATTGGAAAAAGATATTGATGAATAAGGAAATAGTATAAAAATATATGAAATCTTTGTAAGATGGTAGTGTTCTCTGAGAATAACACAAGCAATAACACTGACACTTGTTTTCAGGCGCACGAGCTGCACTGTCAAATTAATAAATGAAATAATCAACAAGAAGCAACTGTGGGAGGTTTTACTTAAAATTCAACAATCAAGAAAAAGTATGTTTCAGATACGTTATAAGAACGAGTCGGGTTCTTGTATCCGATTAACAACGATCTTCAGCACAAAATACATCGTAATAAAGATGTAAAAAATGTGAGAATGAGAAAGATCGGAGAACAAGTGCTTCAAGAGAATGCACATATCGCGACTGAGCGAAGCGGCAGTTGTGGACGGCATTCGCACCAAGGCCTAATTTAATATTATCGTGTGTTTAGTCAACTGCCAAGAATTCACGCTGCATGTATTGCTGTCGCTTCGCGCATGTTGATACCCCATCAAAACACATACCAACAAAAACTGACCTAGATGGAAGGTTTCGTTTTTTAGGCAGACTTTGATTGCCAGCAGATTAGAAGATTGGTAACCACCTGTCGTATGTCTCGTGAGCCACCCTGAATAAGGTGGCCAGTCTCCGGTATTACACTTCCGCCTTATTCACATACATGCGATTCAGTAAATAGGTTACTGGTAAAATATTGGCCGAAGGGTCGTTGGCCAGTTTTTCAGTAAAGACAGCACAGTAGGGTTCAGCAGCTCACAATAGCTCAGGTCACCATCTTGTATGGGTATTCCCAATCAGGGGGTCGTATTGGATTGCTGAGAAAGAGGTGGGGGGGAGGGTCACTGGGAGGCCAAAAAATTTTTTTTGAATAGTTGACTACTATCATATTGTTTTCAGGGACGTTGTAAAGGGGGAGGGAGGTCGACTATATTTCCCTCGTTGTTGGGAGAAGGAAAGGATCACTTTTTACTTCTAAACATTCTGTAAGACGCTGCTTGCTATTTCGTTTCTATTCATAGCTTACTATATACACGCGCCCCCTCATCTCGAACAACCAAAGACAACAAAGTTTGTGGGTAAAATATTAAAATTTCTCAGGGAAGTCCCGGGAAAAGTGGCAAAAGCTTGGTGGTAAAATCTACAAGGAGAGCTGTGTGGCTACGAGAAAGCGTGGGGGGTAGAGCGAGATATTTGCGCTCAAGGCGTTCTTTCGCTCGAACAGCCGATGAGGCGGGGAACCGAGGGGGGGGGGGTTGTAACCAACTCCCTCAAAAAAGGGAGGGAGGCCGTACGGACTCGACTAAAATCTTCAACTAATGATGTGCCCAGAGTAGGCTTCCTAGCTTCGCAATACTCCTCCCCCCTCTCCCCTCTCAAACTTTTTTATAGTCATCACGTCGATAGTGAATGAAAAGCGATCATAATCCAGAAAATAGGGAATTTTTTTCTATAAACAGTTACAGGCAATTTTTTTGATACTATGCTGACACTATAATTAGAAAGGAAAAATTTAAGTTTCAAAATAAAGCCATAAGGAAACGATTATTCTGATTGACGGTTTTCATGCACCTCTTACGCATGCTGGTATTTCGCAAATAAACGGTCGAAGAATGTTGCATCGCTCCAGACTCCATTCGAGATCCGATTTGAAAGAGTTCCTAAAAAATATTTTTTTTAATATTTTCGTTCAATAAATTGCAGCGGATCATAGCACCGGCAACATGCCGAACATGGTGGGCGTCCCCATACGCGGAGGGCGAAAAATGGTTCGAGGCGGAAAGCTGCATATCTCGTGACTATTTTTTTTTACACATATAAATGACATCGTTGCAATCAGTCGAGGCGGTGGCAGGAAGCAAGGAATGAGACCATCCGCGAAGTTTTCTACCATTGGTTCTCTTCTTCCCGAACCGATCACCAAACTAAACTATTTACTGGTAGAAAAGGCAGCCGGGGCGGGCTCACTATATCTTTTCTGACACGCCCTGACTGACTGCAAAGATATCAACTATATATCACTGCTGTCCTCGCCTCTGTTGCAGCAACGCCCCTTGTTGCTCTCAGATATGGACTGTACGCTTATTATTACCCACCATCGCACAACTGCCAGCCTTATAGTTTGGCTGGGATTCTTTCCAGAATCCCACATATCTGCTTGCAGGTACTCCATCGCTCCAGAGAAAAGCGACATCGCCTGATTGCTGCTGTGCGGCGAGTCCTGAAAGTCATTAGTTGGAAAAGAAATATATGAATAATTACAAACAAACAAATTAATAAAAAATAAGTAACAGTGAAATATTCGCTACAGGGTAACTAAGGAGTGTCAGAGCAAATAACACTAGAAGGCCGCACTGTCCGATTCACTATTCATGCTTGAGCACAGGGTGAAACAGCGGTTGCAACAAACGAGCTGCAACCGCCGGAACACGGTCTCGAATTACTGAGATCCTCTACTCTTATAGGCACTTCCTTACAGTAGTCTGGGCGATGTATGGAAATGTGGCGAGCGGTCGCGGAGCGGTCAGTTTCTTTTTACATGAAGTGCTGGAACAAGTACTCAAGGTTACAACTTTCGTCTACCTGTTATACGTACAGCTTCTGCTAACATTACATACAGTTTTTGCTTTTTGACCGTTGATGCCCTAAAAGATTAGCGGTTTAGCGCGACACGGCTCCTCTTCTTCACTTCCGCATGAGCACGACCTCTTTCGAAAGAAGGCTGACGTCTTACGTCTCCTTTTCCGCAGTTGTCCAAAGAAGTTGTCTACTGGTGATCTATGGAGAAGGATGTGCTATCGTTCACATCTGAAGGAGAATGGGGCCTTCCGGCGCCGGTTTTCCGTGCCGACCCTCCTCTTATCCATGCATCTCTAGCACAACTTTGTCTAGACGCTGGCCACTTGCGCAGCCATGCCGCTTGGTGCCTTCAGATATGGGCTCTTTATCGGAAGCAGTCGAAATCGCTAATGCCTCCCGAACTTCTCACTTCCTTTCACTTATAGAAGTTCTCTCCAGCAAGCCCAACGAGACTGCCTCCCCCACGGCTCAAATACAACACCTTAGGGGACCGCTGAATCCCTGCATCCGCTTGTGATACAGTCACCAGTTGTGCGACTAGAATAGTGCGTGAAATAAACTGCACACTCGCTGTGGTTCAAGTCACATTCCACGATAACCAGATAGGCGGAGAAATGAACGAGGGCGCTCATCAGTAGGCTTCTCTTCATAAGCGCACCTCTCTCGTAAAACGGTTGCCGGCCCCGCCCCGCTCACGCTAGTATCTGGAAAATATGCCTTCGAGAAAAGTATTCTCCTGAAGACCTGGTGGAGTAAATAGCGGCAGTGGATATACGATAGTAAAAAATCACAAGAATGTCAATCAATAACTGTACTCAGATATGTAGGGCTATTGAATTGCATAAATCTGCTAGGATGAATGAAACAAGAGGGAAAAAGCTGACCGATCCAAGCCTCATGTTGCGTACTCCTTCCGGGACGTGATAACATTGAGGCGATGAATTTGTTCTCACGTGGTGTTTCGATTCGTGCCAAATGTGCACCATACCTAAACTTGTACGATTATCGACTTGTAGGTGGATCGCTTTCGAAAATCTCTTCATCTGTTCGCTTTCGCGCTCTCTTGGATTTTTCCTTTTCTTTTAAGTATTTCTTATGCTTCATCGAAATCTATCGCTTATTGTAAGTAAAGGTAACTGGTGGAGAAATGCTAAGTACTACTCGCCAATACGTATGTTGACTCGTTTCACTTCTATGTTGAGAAACGGTGTTCTTCGGCTTAGGAGCGGGCACTCCACCATTTTAAGGCCAACTCTCTCCTCGGTGAGGTCGACTCTAGAGCTGCTGGCCAAAGCTGAATGAAGTCTTTTCTTGTATGACAATAATATGCGGCTTCGCAGGTGTACGCAAGGTCTCTACAGGAGGGAATGATGGGAATCAGCAGAATGCTTTTGCGCCTCTCTCCCAAGCCGAAAGCGTCGAAAAAACCTCAAAAATATCAAACTGAGACTATGATAATAATAATAACAATAACAATAAATAATCATGAATTAATAATGGCATAATAATTAATAATAGTAATAAGTAATTCATGTGAAATGAAATATTAAAACACCCACATTGAAAGTAGCCATGATTTTCCAACTTCTTTTTCTCAACAATTTTCTTTGATTTTTGAAACTTTATGGCCACCAAAATGCTCACTAAAATCTCACCTGGAGCACATTAGCAGTGCTTGTGACCAGCTCTTCTCGGCATTGTATGCCTTGAAGCATTTCTGCCCGAGACGACTCCATCCTTCGGGGCAATTCAGCTCAATGTCGGACAATACCGATGATTGTGACGAGTCCTTTGATGAAGATAATGATGGCTGAAATGTTTCTCCTATAGACTTTAATAGGGAAAAAGTACCTCGCAGTGATAGTTAAATACATACGTCCAGCGATGAAGCGACGTGGCGGTGGTCCCGACCGTAATCACTGTTCCATGCCCTTGCTGGTGATTCCTTTACTAATTGTGAAAGGAAGAGCACCGTAGTATAAAGGTCAATCTGTGTGTCTGACTGGCCCCATAGCGATTGGTGGTGGAACGGTGCCTTTGAATGAAATAAACCGATGAACGTACCACTATAAGCGACAGGAGGACGATAAACGTCCCTCGTCTCAGTAGCATCGTGTGGGGTCTAGTGACCCTGAGCTGCTTTGAGCCTGGAAAAATCAATCCCTGTGTTAATAGCTTGAATTGAAAGCTTTACAAGACGCGTACACAAACACATTGAATTGACCAGAATTCTTATAAAGAAATGAGAGCTCACAGGAAGAAGACCTGTGCAGTTGAGGATTGGAGTGGGAAACTACAGAACCGTAGAAACTTGGCAGGCATTCAGATATAAAGCCTTCCTTCCAAATAAAACACAGTTTCTTACTTGCCCAAAAATTCCTGCACTTTTCAGATCAATGCTTATCCCTCTCGGCCAGCCAGATATGACCCCCCCCCCTTGTTTGGAAAGACTCTAGTGCAAGATGACCGCCCGAGGTCCAGTGCTCCACTTCTTCATGAATGACGGATATGGAAAACTCCATTAAAAATGACTGAGCAGAGGATTATATTAAAAGAACAATCAAACAAGTTTTGAGTTCTTTGAAGATCTCTAATACGGTGATTAAACCCTTCGTTCAGTTGTCCAGGGACCAGAGCACGTCGTGCGTTGTGGAAGAAAGGTCATTGGCTTTCTTCCCCAACGCACGACTTTGGCAGATTGCGCGGGAAGAAAGCGGACAATTTTTTCTAAAGCTGAGGAAAAAGTGGTTGGAAGTTGGGAAACTTCGGGTGATTGTAGACAGAATGGGGAAGGGAGGGTCGTGCTGGAAGAGGGAACTGGGAGGGGTGGGGCGGAGGTCGCATTTTGCAGAATTTCCCCGAACTGAAGAAAGGGGTTCACAAAGGAAATCGTGAGATATAAAAGTCTTGAAGACAGAATCAGTGCACAATGTCCCCGTGGACTCACTTGGGAAAGACTTCGTAACTATTCCTTCTCCATATAGAAGCTAATGCAGCTGACCTACAACTTCTGATAATTGACCTGCTGCATATCCTCACCCTCTCGAAGGATGTTGGACGGTGGTGGGTGGGGGGGGGGATGAGGGGATCAAGCGGGAGTATCAGTATCAGGATCCGAAAGAAAGGGTACTCACAGTGAAAATTTTCCATGGCCCAGTGATGTATGGGGTCGGTCCATGAGTAATGGCGTTTTTTCTCACTCAAAAAATCGCGCTAAAGGTGGAAGGTTTGCTACTGA
>MU932624.1:0-15125 GCA_036418165.1 Cooperia oncophora | reverse complement strand
AGGTAGCGAACGAATACGGTAATTCGCGGCCTGCTGCGTACGCGACGTCGCGGGGTCTTACTGTCACACGCCCTCTTTCCCCAACTTTTTGTATTCCATTGGCCCAGTTTCCTTTTTGCGTACTCTCCCGCTGTGTAGTTTATATCGTCACAATCGGTCGACGCGGTGTTAGGCTGCGTTTATACTTTGCGACAGCGTCCACCAGCGTCTACCATGGTCCACTAGCGTCTGTAAGTGTCTACTCTATCCTTATCCTATCCCTATGTTCTCTATTCGCGGTCGCTGGTGAATGCTAGCGACTGGTCTAGCGTCCACCAGCGTTCACCAGCGACGGGAATAGAGAGTACAGGGAAGTAGGAGGGTAGCAAACAGCTGGATTAGGCGTCGTGAAATAGCGTGTGCAACCGCACCGCACAACTACGCTACACCGTGCAGCGATCCAACTGTATTCTGTACACTCCTTATCCCTGAGCCAGAGTAGGCGTGGCATTTGAACATGGCACGGAACTGGTTACTCGTGGAATATTCCAGTCTGGGACAACTGTCATCTTGTTCTGTGTTGGACAGAGACACGACAAGGTGAAAATATCTCACCAGAAGCATAGACACCTTCAGGTTAAGTTGAAACATGCGGCCACGCCTACCCGATCTCAGGGATTTCAAGTATATTTATACTGTGATCTGGTTCTCCATTTTCATTCACTCAACTGAAATACTGAAACTTCATAAAGTAGTCAAAAATAAGTGCTCAGAGTGATTTGCTCGCCATTGATCAGCTCCTGCGGAACAGCGCTACGCTACTCACTCCGCACTAAGAAAACTTAAACGGGTGAATTTTCCTGGAAAATGCTCTCGTAAAACGCTTGGATGCGTGAGCAAATTCGAAGGAAAAGGATGCCGTATGCGTGGACGATAGGCTTACTTTGAATAGGCTCGTGCGCTGAATCTGCAGCTTCCTGCCCAGCCTTCTAACCTGAAAATGCGACTGGGCCTCCTTCAACCTTCCGCCACCCCCCCCCCCCCGCCCTCGGGGCCTGCACCTCCTTCGGATAGCATACTTTGACAAGAACTGGTTCCGTTTCTCAAAGAATGGGAAAGATGTAAGTGTAATCACCAAAAATCAAATTATCAAGCATCACTGACTAAGCGCGACTGATTCGCTATTTCAAAGAGGTAAAAACCAGAGAGGGTAATAGCCTTATGGATGTAAATACACGCTACTGTGAAAACAGCCAACGTCAGCAGTAGAAATGTCGGCCAGGTATTCCCTCAGCAAAAAGTGTCGTTGTTTGTCGCATCACGTGACTACGAGTAGGTCTTCATAAAAGCCATAGAGCCACTGAAATTTGCTTGAGCAACTCGATACATCCAGCGAAGAACATATCTCTAATCTGCTTTTGTTGTGCTTTTTCATTCTTGATGACAACTTGTGCAAACCCCCCTTGTCCTCTTCGTATACAATCCTGTGATAAGATTGCTAGGAGTTGCCGCGCCCCCCCATATTATGACTGAACATTTCCCCTGTGCCTGCTGTACCCAGCAGTTGAGGTAATTCATAGGATATGCCCGCTCGTGAATTGACGGCCGCACAGGCGAACTACAACAGTCATTACCCGCTGCGGATGCTTGGGCATGTCACGGGACTGGGTTTGTCAAGGCACCAGTCAACCAACTGCAGTCGCGTTCTTGCTTTAACAACTGATGAAAAGGGGTTGGCGCCGCGCCAAGCTCGGCACCCATGACACGACCCTGCACTAACAGCATGACAATAACAACAAGACTATATATCCCGCTACCTGCTCTAGCAGCGACATATTAATTAGGCAAAAAATAAATAGATTTTGCAAATTTGTTTTGTTCCTCTGAACAGTTTCATCCAGCGACGCATACGAGTAGTGTTCCTCTTAGAGCTTTCCAAAAGCACACAAGCAGTATCCTACCCTCATAAAATTGTTACCGTAATTCTTTTCTTGCATCATAGCCCATAATTACTCTAGTGCTGCATCCCTCAAGCAGATACCCCTAAATTTTTTTCCAAGGTCCCTTATTTTTTTACTTCTCACAGTTAGTCCCTCTCCTCACCTCTGAGTGGCAGGCTCACAAGTGAGCACGAGTGTGTTGGGCTTAAGTGCATATCTTTGAAATTCTGGTAGCGCACGTGACTAGTGACTCTACGCTGTGAGTGCTCTTTTTAGACATGCTCAAGTTCAAGTTATATTACTGGATAGCAGAGCGTAGTAAACATTGAAAACTAAACTGTGGCTGGGGAGAGGCTCATGTGAAGGAAATACTGAGGACGTTGAGAGCCCTAGAAGATAGACCCTCATTCTAACCATCAGTTTTAATGCGTGTGGTAAGTTTCTTCAAAACCTATCCGCCATCAGGCAACATCCACAAGGGTTAGACCACAAAAGGATAAATAACGTCTCCGGAAAGACAGTTGTTGACAACAGTTAGTGATAAAACAGCCACGGGAGAAGCTACTATTCAATAAGGTCGTAGTTGACGTCTACAAGAGCAGTGCCACAGATCGCCTTCTCGAGTTCCTCAGCCCTTCAACAGCAGCTTCCTATAGAAACGGATAATCGTGGAATATGCCTTCAGAGTGAAAGTTGAGCGCGCGGTATTCGACCTGTGTGCTTAACTTTCAGCCAGTTTCAGTTTCAAGAGGATGAAGACGAACGAAAATCGCCGGACGGGATTGAGGACGTCCAGTACGTCTTGCAAGAGGCTATGATCGCCAGAAATCACATACCCCGCCGTCTTTTTAACGCACCCTTCGACTGAGGAAAGCGTTGCGACTTCTGCAGTGTGCACCAACCTCAACTGAGAACTCTACCCGTTGCTAGATGTGCCTTTGGAGTCACATTTCCCGTTAACCCGTCCATGGGAGACGGAGAAATCTATCGTGAGCTAGCAGGGACACGCTGTTCGCGTCCGGCGAGTCATGCGGCGAGTGACGCGGCAATTTCAGAGCTGAATTATCGTACTCATGGAGAGCGTCGCATAGCGGCGTCCTCGGCAATAATTTTATTTGACGCACTGTCCATTCGTAATCCCTTTATCAATATAAGCGACCTATGGACAGGACTACTCGTCACAAACAAAGACATCGAGAGCTAAACAACTACCCCAGCGCGCCACGCTTGGTAGCGCCGCCACATGACTGCAGACCCGAAAACGCCCTAATATGAAGTCCTTAACTCCTCCCGAGCGTAGATGCGAACGAACCCTATTGGGATTTCGAGAGAGGTCGCACACAAGTAGCAACTATGTAGTGGTCCTCATCAAACGAAAAAATCCAAGAAACGGGCGTGGTTGAATAATTTTCGTAGGAGTAGCCATCGATAAGGATGTGGTCCTTTCTATATCAAGCCCTTGCACGACAATTGTTACAAGATTCGCTCAGTGTACTCACACTACGAACTTCTCCTAGCATTACGACGCTTCGCTTCTAAGTAGTCAGTGTGTCAAATGCAATATACCCTCGCTTTAGAAAGTTTTTCTGGGGTAGTACATATAATGACGCCAATAACAACCAATCCCATTTCTGTGTCACGGATTCGCATACAAGACCGTACCAAAAGGGTAAGGAAGCCCCAGATTTTTGTTATTTCAAACTTGCTGGGAGCTTTGGAGGAATGCCATGGCTACCAATGAACTCCTCATGCCGAAAAACCTCACATCGGTTAGTGACCGATTCAAGAAGAAAACAGATAGTGGTGAAAACTGCTGCTAGTGGCTTCATTCCATACCACTTGAAACCCCTCCGACTCGTTGCGGGTATCAACTACAGAACTCTTTATAAGCTTCGTAGTTCTGAGAATCCGAGTGGAATAGCTAGCTGTGTACCGTGTACCATCACAACACTAGCTGAAACCTCACACATTTATGACCAATATCCTTCCAACAGTCCATCGTTTCCTGTGGAACGAATTTCATCAATAACTGGCGCAGGAAAGAATTCGCTGACTAGCATGCTCCAGCCCTTTTTTATCAGTGCGTCAGCTATTTTCATCACATAATTATCAACCAGGACAGATTAATCGCACCTCTATTGTCCGGAAAGTTCTCTGTTGTATACAGAATATGGCAACCTGCACTTTTTTTACCGTATGCCCTTGCAACGTTCTTAAGCCGCATTCTTTAGAGCACACAATTCCGCGTTCACCTTGTTCGCAGTGTTTGTACTTTGTGAAGTGCTAGCCAACCCAATAGTGACGAATAAGCAGAAGAAAATCTCGTGAAAGATGCCATAAAGGCCGGATGATCTTTAGCGCTAATCTTGAGAAGGAGCAATTCTGTTCTGGGATAATCAGGTTTTGCCGTAAGCCTAGGGGAATGACTTTTTTAGGGGAGGAAGGTTCGGTTATGCAGGGAGAGAGTTTCCGCCTTCAAGAAGAAAAGCTTCATTCTATTCGAACTCTGGAGCACATCGAAGGAAGTCGGAAAATGGTGACACGGGGCCTTGGACTAGCGCCAGGGGTTTAAAGGCAGGTAGCACTATAAATCCTCAAGTCGAGTAGGACTGACACACCTAGCAGGATGAAATTCCGCGCCCCTCAGCAGACGCTGTGGAGCGCATTTTTTCAAGCGAGACACCCATTTAAGAGGGAGGCAATATACTGACTCGAACACCCTTCACACTCGCGCGTCCATAAATGTCCGGGCCGGTCACGACGTGCTAGTATTGCTTCATTCGCTAGGGTAATAAAATATGAAGCGAACGGTGCTGCATGGTATATTGCAGACAAAACATGGCACGCGCGTACCTAACCGGTAGCAAATCGGTGGCAAGAAGAAATTCGTTCCGTAACTGAGTCTACTTCTGAAGCATCAAGAACGAGGCTTCTCTTTCAACGAGGTTTTGAGCCGCTCACTTTTCGGTTTTTCGCCATTTTCCGACAGTCACTAAACATAAGCACTTCCTAGCGATTGAGACCGAATTACAAAATCACCCGCGCCAAATAGTGCCGCTATTTGGTCCTATATTGCAAAGAGTTGTGCACCCAAAACGGTATACAGGTTCAAAACGTTTCTTCTCGGTAAAAGCCAGTAGGGAGCAAGTGAAAGTGTTTTTTTCTGCTGAGTACGCATCAAAACATTCCCTGCTCGCGTGAGAGTGTGTGTGGTAGAGGAGTGTGGAGTGCTGACAAGGCTCGCTTATCTTGGCATTGGTCATCATGCTTTATTATGGCTAATTGATGTTATGCTATAATCTTATTACAACTATAAAAACGAATATTGTTTTGATGTACTGGAAGTTCAAAGTTCCTACCAACGGTACCGGCACGGAGTTGTTCTGTTGGCCGTTTCTGTCTTGACGTTCTCTTCAGCGAAATGTAGAAACCAGGCGATCAATCGTGAACTCACCCTACATCAATTTCGAAGCAAAGCCTCACCACATGGTAAACGCATCATTTCGAACCTAAGAAAAGCTCATCACATGGTAAAGGCGTCTAGAAGGAGTTCAACCACTCACCCTCACCGTAAAACTTGTTTTTGTCCGCACTTTACTTTTGACTAACCAGCGACTTCCGTAAATGATGACAGGCTACAGTGCCATGAAGGATCGGGGTTCGACGTTACTTTTAGAACTCTGACGCGAGAGCCGCTGCTTCGAGTGCGCAGAACTTCGGAGGCCTCTTGGATAAGAGCCGGAAGTCCCAAGACGAAAAAGAAAGATAAATTCTTAGCCGTTACGACATTGCTCGGTTCTAGGTCAGTCTTAATTACTAGCAGTTTCATACAAAAGGGCTAGGTTTTCTGAAGTCATCCATTACGAGTTTTTCTAATGTTGATCTCAACAAAACCTAGCGTACATTCGAAAGAGCCGGATTGTGGTTATAATTTGTGAAACTTTCCTAGATGTCTTCAGTCTATGCCAGATTTTCTTGAGTTCAAAACGACGTTCGGGGGTAGATTACACTGATCTTTGGCTTTCCAGGCTGTGGGGAAGGTGACAATGATGGCACGCGAATAAACCAATTACACACTCTATCTGTGACTTGAACAACCCATCCAGCGGGACCTCACATAGTGCCGAGGTTCGTGGGAGTTCGATCCTGAATCCTTACGAATAGATTCCATTACTTGTTCCACTTTTCCCACATATCGGAGCTGCTCTGTAGCCAAATTATGAATTTTTTTCAGTGACACTGCTAACTTTGGGCGCATGTGGGCGGAGCTTAGCATGGGTTACAGGTCGGAATATTTCTTGGTAGCAGAGCGTATTTTGAAGTGAAACTGTGCGTATCAAGCCAGTGATGCTGATATCGAGCCTACCAATGATGAAAATCTGAAAGCGTCGTTAACCCGCGAGTTAGGCCCTCATTCTGGCCGTTGATTCCAAGCGAGGAACAGGATTTCTCGATGTCTGCTTGCCATCAGGCAACTGTTCTAGTTCTTGTGGCTACCGCTCACAAAGACTAGCATACTGGAGGATAAACAGCAGCTCCGTGATCATTAGGGGGTCATAATAGTTGTGAGAGAGCCGCACGTTATTGCTCAATCATGTCACAGTCGAGCCTCCTTTTACCACAGCAGTGGCACAGACCGTCACCCCGAGCTTTTCAACACTTTAGCAGTAGATTTACAAGTAACCCTATCTCAGATGGCGGAGCAATACCATTCTGTGGCCATGAAGTGAATAACATTCGGAAATTTGATATATTTCGAATAAATTTTTTAGCAAAAGTATTAAGAACTACGAAGCACTGGACGTTAAACAGATACCTTTGGCATGATATCATCAGCATTACCAGCTGGATTTCCTAACGTATTCGTGAGTCAACACTAGATTTCCCGGTTTTTCTCGTCCTTCGGCTGGCAGAATGGGTGCTGCTGATCTTCTCTGCAATATCACATTCTGCAATAGAGTTGTCACACCTTGACATTTTCCTGATCCCTAGTTACGGTAATTACGCAAAGGTTACCCCCAGTCATCATTGTCCTAAGCAGCAGGTTCCGTAAAGTCCATATATAATTGCAGAGCATAGTATATAAATGTGGAAGCGATTAAAGCTCATTTTGGTGCGGTATTAAGGATTAAGGTTATTCTGGATTGGCCGCTCGTAATTACCGTAAGCTCCGACTAGATGAGATCTATTGATTCTGCGCGGGGCTTCGAGCTATGATAGAACTGAAAACTTGGCATTTTGTTTTCACTGGGGTTGAAGGTATCTTTACGATGCTCAGCAATATACTGAAGTCAAAAGAGAAGAAAAGAAATAGATAGAGAAGAAACGAATTGACCTGTTTTTTTTTGTATTTTCTGATATTTTTCAAGTACACGAGGGTGGATCACAGACCTCGATATTCAGTTCCATGCTGCATTGCAGAGACCCTAAGGAATTAAGAATGAAGAGAACTCTATAATTAATACTGGACGTTGAAGTTCCTTATCTGGATTTATTCCTGATATGGAAAGTCGGGATTCTGTAGTGCTTGAAAGTTGCTGGCTGCAAGTTCTGTGTACAATAGCCCGAAAAGACATAGACACGATTTTTAGCTCGAAAATCTCATCGGTATTTTTGCAGTTTCTCAGAGCATTTCATCTTCATCTTTCAACATCAAAGAGAACTTTTAGGAAATGAAACAAAAGAAAAGAAACGAGTTTAAAAGCGACTCCCCCAAGCGCACCCATAAAACTGTCTTTCTCACGGAATGACGAGGTCAGCAACCTGGGCATTCTTATCGGACCCTCATCTCATCTCCATTCTTGCGTCTTTACAGTCCAAATAACTGACCTCGTGTTAATCAACTTGTTTGTATGGTTGAGTCATAGATACGAAAGCGCGAGACGTAGTGATACCATTTACCAGCTTCTGTTACCATAAGTACAGCCTCCAGAAGCCAGTACGCTAGTGACTAGATCGTCAGGACACCGTAGTAATCCAGCCTCGCAGAGGTACCGTAAGCTTCCTTGAACTCTAGGATAACGGACGGGAGTGAGGTCACCTTGTTCGTACTGCATTGGTGGGAGGGTTTGCTTTTGCCAATAGAGAATTAACGAGATTCCGTTTTCAGGAAATTCCGTCTTCAGTTTTCCATGTAAGTAGAGTCGTCACATCTGCAAATGCGAAGGCGTGTGATCGATGCCGTCCTAATCCGGCATAAAATCTGCCATGACAGGGCACACTGTCGTGGGGGCAAATCAGGAGGACTCGCTGTAGGTCGTTACTGGTTGATAGGGATTCGTATCTATCTTGAAACCTTTTCCAACCCTCGATGAAATTTTTGTCGGGCTGTTCAGCTTCTCAGAGTTTCCATGTGCGCTATATACACGGGGGGGGGGGGCAAAAAAAAGACATTTCGACCGAGTCACATATCAGCAAAGTTTTCGCAGCCCAGACAGAGAACGTGGATACGAGTACCAGGGCGGAGGATACCCAAGATGTTCCTCTATAAGCAGGAGCTGGCGCTCGCCCATCACCTTCATGTACACCAAAATATGAAGTCATCTCCAGTCGCAACCTGACTGGAGAAGACCTTCGGAACTCATGTCACCTCCAAACAGCTGCGAAACTTCTAGTATGGAGTCACCATGGAGTGCTACCTGGAGAACTACCTGGCGAAACTAATACTCTCGATACTGGACTCCATCACATCGAGCAGCTCCGGCAACGTCGCTACGGTCCAGGACATCATCTTCACCCCAGTCGCCAAGGCGCCAGTTGATGGTAGGGACCGGACGTACCTGGAATGGAGAGACCAATATTTTCTTCGCGGGCAACGGACTGAAGGTGAGCACTGGCGGTTACATCGAGCAACTCGAGAAGAATATCCTCCCCACATGTCGTCGCCCGTACCTTCTTGGAAACTTTGTACTGCTACAGCATTGGGTGCCACCACATGGAATCGAAGGGCGTTGGAAAACACTCGCCTACTTGGAAGGAAGGGCGTTGAGTAACACTGGGAAGAAGGTGGAATATCTAAGCAGATCACCTGCCCTGACCGTCTCAATTACCGGTTCGCCGGCGGAGTTCAATAGGGGTGGTCTACGGTGGCGGAGAAATCGACTATCTCGCTGATCTCAGGCACCCACTCACGGTCGCGTGGCAGAATCTCTCGATGGCGCTCCTCCAGAAGGCTGTGGCGGAGTATCATAATAGTATTTGATATGCTCTTTAATATGGTGGTGAAAATATCCGATAAGAATTCAATAAAGTGTAACTTACAACGCCTCGAATGTCAAGGAAGAAAAAAGTCTTTTTTTTTTGCCCCCCCCTCCCCCCTGCCTACAGTTCGTCATCCGGGTCTGATTGGGCGGCGGAAAAGGGATTCAGAACCCGGCTGCGGAGGTCACGACCGCGGACATCAGCTCTGAATAGTAGCCATTTTCTCACTAATTTTCACCGTTTTTGACTACCTTTTGATGTTAGTTGTTCCTTGTCTATAAATAATACAGTGCAACCGCACTGTACAACTGCTAAGGCACAGAATGATGCAACTTAATATAAGGTAATTGTAGAACAGATGATTTCGAAGCTCTTGCATCAAATTCTTTATTGGTGAGCTTTCGGCGATAACGCCGTCATCAGACCTTCAAATTACAATACATTACCGGCCTACAGCTACAACATACATCAACATTAGCATTAAAACCTACCAAGGGTGGGAGGGGTGGAGGGGTGAACCTGCCGGTGCGGCGCGTGCGGTATAAATGGGGAAGGAACTGCTCAGCAGCTCTAAGACACTAGGGTCCTCTAATGTCACATTTATCACGCAATGAGTCTTAGGAGGTCACGTAGCTCCTCCCTTGCGTTGATTTCCGGCTTAATGCGGTGGATTTCCCGCGCTTCCATGATTTTTCTCTCGAGCGGTCGTACCAGATGTCTGTGGAGAACACTCACATCGAAGGACGGTGGGTTCTCATCCTCATGTTTAAGAGTACGATGCTTGGAGAACGCGTTGTGTGGGTAGGCAGCGGGATTGGCCAGTGCTCTTCTGTGTTCGTCCAAACGAATCTTCAGCGGTCTTCCAGTCTCTCCCACGTACTTTTCTCCACAACCTCTACATCGGATTAAATACACAGTGCCTTTGAGTTCACAGATCTTCTCAGATGAACAGTATCGACATGACTGTTCGTGACACCGATGTTCGTAGATCCGGGAAGAAGTAAGGAGGTCCTTGAGTGTGGGGGGAGGGCGGAAGACGAGTCGGATGGGAAGCCTGGAATTCTTTACCACGCGGTTCACTTCACGTGCCATTTTGTCGTTCACAAAAGGCAATGTGAGAGTGACCCCGTCTGGTGATCTATGTGGAACCCATGTTTTGAAATTCCCTTCGAAATATCCGTTGCTTGCAAGGATATTTTTGATCTGTGCGTCTACGGATGGGTCCCTTCGTGTTCCAAGTTTCTCCTTCGTTCTGATAAGATTCCGTGCGACATTCGCCTGATTCATTATTTTTTATTTTTTTTTTCTATTTATTTATCCAAAAATTTTTTTTTCTTTTTCTTTTTCATTTATTATAAATCGGATGAGCACTCCTGGAATGCAACAAGATGTTAGAAGAGGCCTTTTTCTTGTACCAAAGGTGTTCCTTGTAGCCCTCACGTATACGGACTTTTGTATTGAGCTCCAGATATTGTCTTCGATGCCATTTAAAGGCAAATTCATTCGAATCCCCCCTCCTTCACAAGACTTCGATGCTGAAATAGCTGCTCTTGAGCATAATATCCAACAAATTTACCGGAACGCCATGGAGGAGCCTTATCGCAGTAACTTGAGTCCAGAGCGGAAAGGAGTAAGGAAGCTACTGCAAGCGAAGAACACTTTGAGGTACACAGTTGGAGACAAATGTGGATCCTTCGTGGTGATGCCACAAACGTTAGATAAGGCTCTCACAGCGCAAGTGCTTTCAGATACATCGATATACGAAGAAAGCACTTCGTTAGCGTTCGAAAGGGTATGCAACAGAGTGAAGAATGTCATGTCAGTAGTGAAGGAACGAATGAGTCCCGAAATGGCAAAACGACTGCATGGGTCGGCCCCGACAGTGCCAACGCTGTATAACTTGGTGAAGACGCATAAACTTCCAGCAGTAGGAAACACAATGTCGCTTCCATTGACTGAGATCAAAACAAGACCGATAATCGCATCATGTGGCGGCCCAGCGGACGGGCTAAGTTGGCTACTAGTTCAACTTCTTTCGCCACTCCTGCGATATGTGGGGGCGCACATTGTCAACGTCAATGAGTTTATTGCGTCACTTCACCAATGTCCCGTGCCGACAGGAGCCTTCTACGCCAGCTTCGATGTTGTGTCCCTTTACACAAATGTGAACAATGTGGACGCAGTTCAAGCTGTCCTATCCCTTCTCGAAGAGAATCAAGATCACGTCTCGTTAATGGGATTCTCCACAAGCGAAGTGAAGGAGCTTATCGAAGCAGCACTGGAATGCAACATTTTTTGCTTTGACAACACCTTTTACAAGCAAAAACGAGGTCTTGCCATGGGCAACCGTATAGCACCTGTGCTTGCAGTCATCTTCTTGGATCACATCGAGAAGTCATCATTGACAAGTGGAATTATATACTACAAACGCTACATTGATGACGTGTTTGTTATCGCGATAACAGAGGAAGATCTTGTGAGAACCTTGGAGAGACTGAATTCACACGATGCTAACATAGCCTTCACCAAAGAAGACCCAGGAGCGGATGGATTTTTACCGTTCCTCAATACAAAAGTCCGTATACGTGAGGGCTACAAGGAACACCTTTGGTACAAGAAAAAGGCCTCTTCTAACATCTTGTTGCATTCCAGGAGTGCTCATCCGATTTATATGAAGGCGAATGTCGCACGGAATCTTATCAGAACGAAGGAGAAACTTGGAACACGAAGGGACCCATCCGTAGACGCACAGATCAAAAATATCCTTGCAAGCAACGGATATTTCGAAGGGAATTTCAAAACATGGGTTCCACATAGATCACAACGGGGGTCACGCTTCGATTGCCTTTGTGAACGACAAAGATGGCCGTATGAAGCGCTGCGTAAAAGAATTCCCAGGCTTCCCCATGCCGACTCGTCTTCGCCTCCCCCCACGCTCTCAAGGACCTCCTATACTTCTTCCCGGCTCTTCACGAACATCCGGTCGGTCACTTAAACAGTCATGTCGATACTGTTCATCTGAGAAGATCTGTGAACTCAAAGGCACTGTGTATTTAATCCGATGTAGAGGTTGTGGAGAAAAGTACGTGGGAGAGACTGGAAGACCGCTGAAGATTCGTTTGGACGAACACAGAAGAGCACTGGCCAATCCCGCTGCCTACCCACACAACGCGTTCTCCAAGCATCGTACTCTTAAACATGAGGATGAGAACCCACCGTCCTTCGATGTGAGTGTTCTCCACAGACATCTGGTACGACCGCTCGAGAGAAAAATCATGGAAGCGCGGGAAATCCACCGCATTAAGCCGGAAATCAACGCAAGGGAGGAGCTACGTGACCTCCTAAGACTCATTGCGTGATAAATGTGACATTAGAGGACCCTAGTGTCTTAGAGCTGCTGAGCAGTTCCTTCCTCATTTATACCGCACGCGCCGCACCGGCAGGTTCACCCCTCCACCCCTCCCACCCTTGGTAGGTTTTAATGCTAATGTTGATGTATGTTGTAGCTGTAGGCCGGTAATGTATTGTAATTTGAAGGTCTGATGACGGCGTTATCGCCGAAAGCTCACCAATAAAGAATTTGATGCAAGAGCTTCGAATCACGTGATTCTACAAGTTATCCATGAGCTCAGCAGATAAGCAGTATTCTACCAATAAGGATATTGTGCAGAACTAGTGTGGTGGACGCAGGCGCTCGCTAGATCAGTATCCATACTTTCCTAGCCGCTGGTGGACGCTGCCGCAAAGTATGGACGCAGCCTTAGCCTTCATCAAAACACAATTTCTCGACCTAACTAATGCCAATAAGTGCAGAGGCACTCTATCCAAAGAATAATGCTCATACAAATATTAGCTTGAGCATTCAAAAGATCCCAAGATCAATAATAGAATTCAGTGATTCGAAACACACTTGTAATTCTGATATACTTCAAAGGAATGCAAATTACAAGAAAAAGTTAGAGCAGAATAAATCAACTCACCAACTAACAAAAGACTTCTGTGAACTAACCTTCTAAAAGTATCATTGTGAAGCTTTTTTCATTCTTTCTCTTAGTAATGAGCACAAAGGAAGGACAACTCCATTGTTTGGTTTCCGACTGAGCACGTATGAAAAGGAAACTACTACCGCTTCGTACTCCAATCTACTTAAAAAATCTCACTAGGTGTCTTTTTCGGGTCGTTTGATCGTTTTTTGGAAAAATGATGACTTATATGGCTTTTCACTACTGTGAGTCAGCGATGTTTTTTTCCTTCTTTTGAAGGCACAGGCACAGTCCGCGATCACCTTCCGTTGTACAAGTAGCCTAGACTGCAAAAGCTGTGGTTCTACGAATTTAGCGACTCAAGGCTGTGTAGCCAAGGAATGCTGTTACCACTGCTGCAGAGTCGTCACTTTCCAGGGTTACAGTCGTCGGTTGTGTAGAAACAATGGGCGGGTCGTTCTTTTCCGCTGAGGACAGCGGTGGGGGTGGTATTGGCCGCTCTGTGACAATTTGCTGCGTTTGGGAAAATTTTGCCGGTTTGGCCTTGATTCGGCGTGTATTTTTGGCACTGTTTTCAGGTGTACTATATCCCTCCACCCCGCGACAGAAACTCTATTGTGTGAAAATGTGGGGATTCTTAGGTAGATGTTCTGGCGGGAAGGGCGGAGGCAGGGATCGTACCGAGGCTCTAAGTTGTTAGTGTGGAGGTGGTTACTGACACCTTCTCGCGAAGGGGAGGGGTCGTACCTACACTATCATTTCACACCTCACGATGTTGTACCCTGCGTCATCCATAGCGTAGAATCGGGAGGAGGGGGGGGGGTCGTATGTGCGTCTGAGAGAAATTTGCTGCGTTGGGAAAAATTTTTCCCGGTTGCTGACTTCGCGTGATTTTGCCTGTTTCATGTGTACTATATCCCCTCCCACCCCCCGACAGCAAAATTTTTGTGTGAAAAATGTGGGAAATTCTTAGGTAGATGTTGGGGAAGGGCGGAGGGATCGTACCGAGACTCTCATTTAGGTGGGTGGAGGGTAGTACTGACACCCTCTCGCGAAGGGAGGGGTCGTACCTACACTACCATTTCACACCTCACGATGTTGTACCCTGCGTCATCCATAGCATAGAATCTACTCTCCCAGCCGGGGCTGGGATGTGAGATCGCTATTACACGCGTCTTCCCGTCAAATTTGGCTCTGTACTCTTGTTCGCTCGAGCTCTGTTTCGCTTCTTCAACTTGTCAATATGCGATTCACCGTACGGCCCGTGGATACCCATGAGGGGCAAATGATGTCTGGTGCGAGGAATTTCCGCAAATTCGAAACTGTCCCTTCGAATCACTAAGACCAATCTTGAGCCATCCTGAGAGTCATTGCTTGTCTGCCGTGCACTTCACCATTGAGCTTATGGCAGTCTCAACATCTCGATTGAACGAAAAGGAAGACGGCCCGGAAAAGCTTCTCGTCGGCGTGGCTATCCACTTGAACACCCTGAAAGCTATCAAAAGTCGAACTATCATTTGAAGAAACAAAACGGAGCATCTCATAGGGCGAGAAATTCTCTATCGAATGGTGCAAGACAAACTGCCGAAACTCTTCATCTTCGAATCATACCAAACATAGAATGAGAAAAAACCCAGGGGCCACCCAATGTTAGGAATATGGTGGAAATTGGGTTGACAGGTTCAGCAAAACCTCTCGATTTACCCTGAATGAGCGACTATACTCGATCAAAGTACAGTATGAGATCTACTTGGAATTCTTTACATGGTATGTTCTCCTTTGCACGTACTCCATGTGTCAGAGACCAATCTCGTTTTTTCTTCGGCAGGGGGAAAAAGCTCTTGCACTTTCGAATACCCTTTCACTCAAATGACGTCGCCGGCTTAGAACTCTCGGCTAAAGATCACCTTTTCTCTCAAAATTCTGCTTATATTTTTCTGATGAAGTGCAAAGAGAACTGCATGCTACTGCAAGATAATGGGCACCACATTCGCAAGATATTTACGGTAAAGTTCCTCCATAA
>MU932619.1:0-15369 GCA_036418165.1 Cooperia oncophora | reverse complement strand
TTATTCCAATATCTTCACAACTATGAGCGAGAAGGACAATATCATCAGCATAAGCTAGGTACGAGAGGGTTTTGTTCCCTAGTTTCAGTCCTTTGCCCTGCCAATCTATCAGATTCAGCGCGTACTGGAGAACTAATGTGAAGAGAACTGGAGACATTGAGTCTCCTTGTCTTACACCCCGCTGCAGATTGAACTCTGCTAGTTGGTTCGCTATTCTGACGGCAGCGGTACTGTGTGCATACAGCAGTTGTATGGCCATTATCAAGTTCTCCTCCACACCAAAATACTCCAACGCTTTCCATATCATTGGAAGTTCCACGCTATCGAAGGCCTTCTTAAAATCGACGAAAACGGCACATAGCTCTATATTGAACTCGTGACATTTCTCGGTAATCATATTAATAGTGTGAATATGATCTATGGTCGAGAAGTGCTTGCGGAAACCAGCCTGCTCCGGTGGTAGAATTGACTTTTCCTCAATTGTGGCTGTCAAACGGTCTGTAAATATTCTTGTCAGCACCTTATACAGCGTCGACAGCAGCGATATTGGCCTGTAATTAGCGATGTTAGATGGGTCTCCAGCTTTGTAGAGTAGAATGGTGTGAGCGAATGCAAAACTTGCAGGCACAACCTTTGTCCTTATCATGTTGTTGAAAAAATGTGTTATGGGTAAGGCGAGTATTTGTGAAAGAGCACGAAGAGAAGGGGATTGAATGCCATCGGAACCAGCAGCTGAACGTGCTTTGCTTCTCTTCATTGCCATTTGCACTTCATTATTGTGGACCTGCAGATTTATTTGGCCTGATGGTGGAGTGGGTGGGCCGAAGGAGGAGTGGTACAGTGCGTTATAAAAATTTCTCACTGCTTTCACTGACTGCGACACGTGATCAGGAAAAGGTTCATCTGATGGGGAGGGGTCGCTAGGAGGGGAGGAGGTGGTTTCTTTCAGGATTGTCAAGGATCTTCTTGCGTGTAAAGCTTGCATGCGCCCACGTCGAAGGCGTCCGGACTTGATGGCTTGACGAAATATTTGAATATGGACGTTGTTGTCTGCGGAATCTTCTTGGATCGATTTTCGGGCGCTAATGCTTTGCGAGAATCTCAGCGATACCACGATTCCCCTCCCATGGTATCTCCGTTGATGTTAGCTGCTCTCCGTCTCAGGCGGAATCCCGGGTCCTGACCCCCCTGGTGAATAGACGTGGTGGAATAGATATTCATACCTTTTGTGACATCTGAGTAGCTGTTGTTAATGACGCCAGTATATCCTTTAATTCTATTAAAGCAGAAAACTTCTGTGTGTGCGGTTTTGTCCGGCTATGTAGGTGATGTATGTCGGGTTTAGTATGTTTGTCCGTTCCGCCAAAATGCTTTACGGGATTAAACACGTTAGTGAAAGAAGAAAACGACCGCTAGCCAAACCGGGAACCCATCGGTGCAGATGTATCAATCCAATGTTTTGATTGTGATAACAGCATATATAAGACAACCACTCGGTACACTCCGAGCCATTGCACGAGCTGCTGCCGTGGCAGCTGGACGTGTGCTCGTGCGGGAGCAAATCTTGATTGTTCACCAGTCATCATATTTTCATGCAGTTCAATGCAATTGATGCGGTGAACACAATAAGTCGCTGTCAGATAACGGGGCAAGATCCTCCTGGTGTGTTACTGGTTGTGAGATCGGATTCAGACGTATTTTACATCTTAACATGCGGTGATCACTCCCCGTGTTAACACTAGTGAGCACTCCTACATCGACAACGCCCTTCATACTTCTCAACAATACATAATCAATCTCTTTCTTCAGTCCCAAGGCATCATTTCGCCATGTCCACCGATCGTCAAGTCTCTTTTGAAGAACGAGTTTTAGGCAGAAATATTGCTTTCTTTCCTCGGTGAATTTATTATACGCGAAGAGTGCTCCTATCGGCTAGTTTTATGCAAAGCTCAATCATTCGTTCAGAATGAAAGAAACAATCGCTGTGTTGATTCAACGATGACGGTACATAAAATCCTACACCTCTTTTGGTTCGTTCCTCAGTACCACTATGATATAAAGAGTACCCACTTGAGAGGTCTATTCTTTCTTCCTTTGCCAGCCATTCGTACCTCCGCTCGAGACTCAAAGACATCGAACTTCGACATTCTCCTGGACCGCGCTATCGAAGTCAGCAAATCTTGCCGCGGGTGGAAATGCGGAACGGAACATTCATGTTGTCCCGTCTTTTTGGCATACGGTCCGCGCTAGCCAACTGCGTGTTGGACCGGACCGTCTCTCCTTTCTTCGGTGGTTGAGTGAGCAAGGAGTGGAGGAGTGGTGAGGTCGACCGCTCACGGTGAATGAAGGAGGGAGAATGAAAAACACTATATTACGGAAACAAAAAAGGGCTCCACGTCCTAATGTACTCCATAAAGACTACAAAACAAGTGACCCTCAAAAAATAGAGAACACAGCTAAAATTAGGGAGAAAATGGCCAAATTAAGGTGAAAACAGCTGATAGCCGACCTCGCGACCCTTGCCGCCCTAATCAAGTCCCCGTATGACGACTGTACCTTCTCGCAAGGCGACTCGAGATCAGAAATAAGGCACACTAAAGGAGAGTCTTGTGATCATTTGGTGTGCAAACGCTGTCCTTGGACAAAGTAACCCGGTTCACAAGCTTGAAGATAGAATCGCTTCGAAAGGCGAAGGCAATGTCTCGCTCACTGCCCCAAACCTCACCTAGCGGTCGTTTTCAAAGGATTCTGGTGGGTCTCTCTTCACCCTATGCCCTTTCAACCTCAGTGTTGCATGAGATGCACGAGGGTTTTTTCCTGCTTTATTTGTCCAAGATAAACTCCGCGATTTCATATTGTGGATAGCGAAACCAATTACGAACCTTTAGTCACTCATCAGTACCAGTAAATCACTCTTCAGGAAGAAAAAAATGCAAAAAAAATCATCGAGACCCCTACGTAAGGAACTCCTGACAGCTCCACTCTATTAGTCGCCCGAACCCGCTCGTTTCATGTCAGCTCATCGACATACTGCCTTAGAGACTGTTTCTTCGAACAAGAGCTCAAAGAAATCTGACAGTAAAAAGAAGTCGGACAGTAACGAAAAGCAACGAAAAACACGATGAAGAAACGAAATTCGTGGCCGAAATATTGCACCAATTGGTTACATAATTTGTAAATTGAACGCGCCTCACTGTGCGAGATGGACTGCTTTTTACTGTATGGGCTTTCAACGAGAAAAAAAACAGTAATGAATGAGAGCAGAACTATTGGGTTGTTCGGATATAAACGAGACTTTCGACTCGAACGACTTTTCGACTTCGAACTTCACAGCACAAAATTTTAACAACTCTATTCCAAACAGTATTTTCCCTAAATATTAACAACGCTCCGCCATCGATCATGCAGGATTGTGAAAAACATCCCAAAGGATTTGGTTGGCTTTGAGTCGATATGGTGCGACCCAGGATCGGACTCCTTCGATACTGTTGAACTTTCCTCCCGAAAATCTGATGCATTGATCGAGTAGATCGTGGTCTGAAAGAGCCAATGTTCGGAATATACGACGTATATGCGGCAAAACCTCCGAGCCCACTCTTCGACTTTTGCTGAACAATCTTCGTGAAGTGTCGTAGACCATTGTCATGAAGTAGTTGGATATGTTGTCCCTCAATCCATTTAAGACGGATAGCTATGTTGACACGCGAACATCCGATTCCTGGGAAGTTTCCCTGTCCGTTGTGTCCGAACAGGCTCGATTGTCGCAGTTCAGAGAGAGAGACCGCCCTACTAGTCCTCTCCCACGACGAGCATCGGTGTATCGAGGGTCCCGCTTACACACCATCAGCCCACCTCAGTCTCACAGTTCCCCGGGGACCATATCGCCTTTCCGCCCCGAATAGCCTCGTTCTCGAGGGACACCAGGGCCTAGCCCGTGGCTGGGCTTGCAGCGGACGGCAGCCCAGGGACAGGCGTGCCCCCGTGGTGGGTCCGACCTCCCCATGTCCGTCCTGGACCCCCGGGTTGGCCGGCCCCTGCCACTGTTACAGCCTACCGTTACCGGTCTAACGGCATGCCTACTCCCCTGAGGCATGCAATAACCAAACAACAGATAAACCGACAGAAATATAACAGCGAAACAACTTGTACCTTTACCCGACCAACCTCCCGAACCTAACCAGCACCTTACGGGCCCACCTGCCCGGTCGCTCCCAAGTCCCTCCTATTACAACAGTACAACATAAATAAACTTCATATTTATTGACTCACGTGTTAGCGACACAAAGTTCGGTATCCATTCTTCATATCTGCTCATACCCTGCCGTAGCTGGATTGGCCATCCATCTTCCAACTGTCTTGCGTTAGTCCTAGCGGTACATGGCGCCCTGCGGCTACAAGCTGCAACCCACAGCCGGCCGTGCCTTCAGGCACGGTCAGAGCAGCAGCTCGCCAGACGGAGCCAGCAGTGCACCACTGCTGTAGCAGAGTGCAAGCACCCTGCCAGACCGGTCCCGGTATATGGCGGCAGCAGGCAGGTCCCTGTGGGTCCCTCCTCCAGAGGGGTAGAAGCACACTAGGACTCACGGCAGCCCTTATATAGGCTCCACTGGGGGCGGGGCGGCGGCGCGGCCTTCGGCGGTCGCGTCGCGGCTTTGCCCGTGTAGCGCGCCAGAGCCCAGGCGCACGGGACCCCCGCGCCAACGTTAGATCGGCGAACCCAACATCAAAGGTCCCCACTACTTCAGTGACCCTGTCTCTACGTTGGCGGTCGAGGTCAGAGTTTTCCTTATCTCATGCTCTCTATGTTGTCACGCGGCCGGGATATATGTTAAAATGCGCGACAATAAGCCGGGGCGCCAATGAGCCATTACAAACTGGAATGAAAACGTGTTACAAAAGCCAAAAATATGAAGCACAAGAAAGTAAAATAGACATCAAAATGGCAGAAACAAAATGTGTTACCAAAACTACCCGACTTGTTTTTCGAACAATTTTGAAATTCGTAACGTTTCAAAAGCCTCGTTTATATTCGAACAACCTTATACTTACGAGCACGAATACGGTCAGCAAAAATGGATAAACATTTGAGACTTACGAATGTGAATGGATTCAAAGGTGAGCGGTCCAACTGAGCGGTATCAGAACTTATGATGGCTTCAGCAGCTTCGTCAGTCACTGTGGAGCCGCGATGTGGATAAGTGGATAGTCGGCGCAGTATGCCGACGGAAGGGGGAGGGGCATTTTGCACTTTCGTTGCTTCGCTAGTTCTGGTTTACAAGTCTCACTCTGTTAAAACCTGTGAATCTCTTGTGAAGCTGGAGCAAGCTCGTCAAGCCATCATGGTAAAACCTGTCAACTCGAGAAGAGGCTGTAGATGGGGTCGACACGTCGATGGGAAGTCGTTAAGTGCAGAATGCCCCCCCCCGTCGACAAACAGCGCCTGGAATAGTCTGCGGGCTAGACTACTCGGACGGGAAAGGATGTCCACCAACCAGGACATGCCTTTACTTAGCTTCCCTCCAAAAAGTTATGGATGTACCTTTTTTTCAAACATCCATAACTTTAAAAAGTGTATGTAGACAATGTGTGACGAATCAAAAATGGTTGTTCGAAGCATAAACGACTTATTTCATGTACACACTGCTCCGTCAGTCCTTGATAGTTAGTTGTTTTACAGATCTTCATGGGACATCCTGACGATATTAAGAATTATTGGTGCCTCCCCGCCCCCCATTGCTGCTTGCACGCCGATAGCGCAAGATCAGCCCTTGAGAAAGAAGATCTATGGCGTATGCGGAGTGCGCGCAGAGTGAGTGATCGGCTCCTACAGATTCAATAAAGTTGTTTGTGAAAACGCTGCAACAAAGTCGCACTTCGCTGAACTTCCAAAGCTACTGATGGTGAGAAGGAAACTTTGCAAACGGCTACGCAGTCAGCACCACGGCTGCGTTCATACTTCGCGGCAGCGTCAACCAGCGACAACAGATCTTTAACAGCTATGTACGAGCACTGGTAGAAGCTGAAAATATTGTGTTGGAACAAAATAACTTCTCCCTTCCAGCGTCAAATTATGCGCGGGAAATTGAAGTTTCTTGCCAGTGAAAATCCCACGCACCTATCAGATTCCTACAGATATATAGCTTCCATTGACTTCAGATGACCAAAGTGCAGTGTCGAGCCAACAAGAATGAGCCTTTTGATGCCCTTTTTTCCACGTGCAATCAATGAGCTGAGGTTGCATAAGCCCATTTCTAAAGTGCATGTAAAGAAGTCATGCCTTTCATGAAGGATTTGGATGAGAGGTAGACCATCGCGCTGTGTAAAATTTCGGCTGAACACGACCCCCACCAGGGTACAGTTGATGTGTGAAATGGCGGTCACAGTACCCCCTCCCCTCACTCGAAAAGGATACTAGTACGACCTCCCTCCCTTTCCGGCCTTTACTGTTTGCTCAGACGAGAAGGACTCGATGTGTAAGGACTCGCATGCGCTTCGGCCGCATTATGATTCCATGGCAAATTAGCGGCGGAGCAGATCTTTCAGCCGGGGGAATTGCGCGGGATTTTTTCTGATAGGGCTTGATAGGCTCTTCTATGTGGCTTTAAAGGCAGCGTCCGCGATCAACCAAAGTGAAAAAAACCTCCATTGAAAACGAACGCGGAGTCCGCAATCACAGCAGAAATCCCACTCTTGCGGCTCGAAATCGATTGGTTGACGAGGGCGGAGTCAACAGAGCCGGGCTGACGCCTCCTGTCCTGTTAATCCCGCCCCGACTGGTTGACAGTTATCAATGCTTGCTGGCATTGATATACGCTGAATTTCTAGAGTTCCGAGGCGGCGACGTGTATTGGAGAACTCACCAGAAGTTTGCGAAACTCGTCCACATGCCTTAAATTTCATAGGGTCTTATTTCACGCTCTTCCACACCTTTTTCCTGCTTTTTTTTGATTAGTGCTTCATTGGCCACCTGTTCTAGCAAATGTGACCCCTGAAACCTGCCAAAGTCCATCGCGGGCGCTGTCTTTAAAAATTGGATTGCGGCATGTTGGGGCGATGTTTCTACTGTTGTGTTTTCTAATTACTCGCAATCTGAATCCTCCCCCGTTTCGAAATATTTCGGCTGGGTTGCGGAAGCGTTAGTGGTGAACCGCGATGCGCAGTTTTTTATGCCCTTCGACTAGAATAACTGTTTTCAGCAGCAATTTTTTGCAAAACTAAAAACACCATCAGAAAGCTCAACATTCCCTCTCACCAACAAGACTCTACAGTTCTGCTATGCACCCGCTATTTCATAGGATATTTTAGATGGGTCACCCTTGGTCGACATTATCTGCAAGCCACTTCAAGAGCTCGACTCCTTCCGCTGCCCATTGTAAGGAACTCACTTTTCCGGCGAACTTCTAGATGCCTGTCAAAACACATTATTCCCGTTAGAAAGCACAATTTCGTTCATTATCGATCGATTATGGTCCAGGTGGGGGCCATTACGTTCTACGCCAAGGTGCTGGGGAAGTAAACTTTTGATTTCGATGATTTTTTGTCCACTTGAAGCAGATATAGAAGGTGATTACGCCACGAATCTGTTTAGCATGTATTATAAGAAGTCACCTGCGTTTTACGAGTTTAGTATCAATTGCTATATTGCTAATCAATTTTTTATTTTTTTTTTTTCAGTTTTGTTAGGTCTTCCTGACATTCGGGTCTCTGCAGCCTTTCGCAACGCTCCATCAAACTTAGCGATAACACTTTTGAGACTGCGCTGATGCCCCTCACCGACCTACTGGCGTTATAACTACCCTCCCCAGCGGCAAAGTACGACCCCCGCGACGGTTACGCCACAGCGATGCCTGTACCTGACCCCTACCCCGAAGGAGCGCGTCTTGGTACGGACCCCCACCCGAAGCGCACATGAGATAATCCTTTTCATTCTATAAACCAGTAACTTGATGTGTCGGTTTGTATGTTTGTATGTATGTATGTATGTATGTCTGTCCGTCCGCAAAATGCTTCACGGGTTCGAGTTCGCTGGAGGAGAAAACGACCGCTAGGCAAACCGGTAACCGATTGGAGGAATGTAGCAATCCAATGTTTTTGACTGCTGCATAACAGCCTCGTTATATAAACACCAGCCGGCTTTGCCGGCTGATGCCTGCACGCCTTCTTCTGAGGTAAAGAATGGAATTTGCTGAGCGGGCCCGGCTCCGCCGCACTTATCTTTCTCCTCACCGGCTTTTCTTTATACAGATAGTCAACAATCTTTGACCAATATGTTCATACGAGTAGCTCACTTATAGTGCACTACATGATTCTTTTATATAGTGAGGTTGTAAACAATCACACATTGCCTCAAAGTGATACTAAAACATGGATTTTATTCGCGACTCTGCTAGCGGTTGATCCTTCCTCTATTCACCTTATCGCTTTCATTGGCGCTTTTATTACCACACTTGTGATGAGTTTCTATTGGTGTTATCACAATCAAAACATTGGATTGATACATCTGCACCAACACGGTTTCGCCACCGGCTAGCGGTCGTACACTCTCCTACACTGACGTGTTTGAACCCGTGAAGCACTTTGCGGACGGGACATACATACATAACATTTTTTTTAAACCATTTTTTTAAAAAACCGATACATACCGACAAACCGACACACAGAATAGTGGTTTATAGAATGTAAGGATATCGTCATCACGTCACGTGCGCGTGGGCACTATACTCTTTTATCACACTAGCTATCACTCACCCACCTTGCATTTGCAGGCCACAATGTCGCACAATTTCCACTGTGACAAAATGTACCTGCGCCACTGCCTGGTTTTACTTCACGATTCACAAAAGAAGTTCCACTTTCTCAACTCGATGATCACTGGAGATGAGAAGTCCTCTACGATAACCTGTGGAGGCGGGCAGTGGGTCGACCAAGCGGAGAACAGCCAGAAGCCACCCCAAAGGCCGACCTTCACCCCAAGAAGGTTCTCCTGTCCTGTTGGTGGTCCAGAAGAGGCATGGAGTACTGGGAGCTGCTGGAGAAGGGACAGACGATTTTCCGCTTCAACAGTATGTTACCAGCCTGCCCCACAAACTGAAAGTTCACGTCGACTATTACGTCCGTGGATTGATTGCGGAAATCTGCTTCCACCATGACAACGCCCGACCTCACACCGCAAAGGCGACCCAGGCCGAGCTGGAGAAGTACGGATGGCTGATGGTCGCCCAGCCCCCTACAGCCCTGACATCGCTCCTTCTGACTACTGGCTGTTCAGCCACCTGCAGCGCTCTCTGGACGGAAAAAAGTTCGAAACAAAGGATCAGGTCAGAAAGGCACTCGACGACTTCTTCAAGTCCCAGCCCCCGTCGTTCTGGAAGGAAGGAATCGACAAGCTGCCTGAGCGCTGGCGTCGAGTAGTGGATGGTGATGGCTTGATACCCTAACTCTTCAGCATTGGGTTCGCTTTGAGATATTTTACGAAAAAAAATCGTTGCCAAGAACTTACTTGCCACCAACCTAATATAATAGCGATAAAGGACCGTATACGGGGGCCACGTTCAAAGAAGGCCCTCGACAAATCAATTGCAGGAGTCGGAGCAACAACGGGGAGCTGCATCTTCACTCTGCATGCGACGAAGTTGACCGCCGTGACCCAATAATTGACGGGCCAAACCTTAGTGAGCCGAGATGCTCCTATTCCTCAGCGACGTAGTCGTAACTGATCCGACCACCAATCTCTCGAATGCCACCCAGAAGTAAAGCCTAAAGTTGGTTGCCAGTGAGGGAATGATAAGTAGTCACCCATAGACGGAATTCGCGGGAAGCTGCTCACACGGAAGTACTAGATGTAAGAACATTTCAATATGATTCGATATTCTTACCTTTGAAACTCTTTCAACCGCTGAGCTGTCTCATTTCCAACGAATGGTGAGTGTTGTGATAAGCACAGTACGTTGAGAAATGTTTATCAAAGAGGAGAATTATGATGAAACCAGTCGGATCACCCGGCTACCGCAAGGTGCTCCTGCTTCTGTTTCACAGCCTTTCCGTTGGGCGACGTAGAATGCGCTCAATGTGCCAACGAAGGCTGTTATTTTTTCATTAAACCTAGAGAAATGAATCGAACAAAGCTTCAACATCAGTCATTATTCTACGCAAACATCTTAAGTGATTATGCAATGTGTGGGTTCACTTCCGCATGTTTGCTTGCAATTAGCGACTGCCACCTCCTACACATCACAACATCACATTAGCAAAATTCTTTTCATTACTGGAAATTACAACAATTTTCCCCGCTTCAGGCGGCACTATACACCCCCCCCCCGCTCGACAACATTTCACTAATCTAATAGCAAACTCTTCAATGGGCGACCTTGACTCCGTGCATCGAAGGAAAGAGTTCACGTACTGAGCCTCTAATATTTGGCATTAAAGCGGTAAGAAGTGTTAAAAATGTAGCGCACATGGTATCTCATCCGGTAAGATTACCTGTCACCGTCATCAATGTCCCTCATGCCAATATCTGGAGAATTTGGTAGCGACACCAGAGAAACCAACCTCGAACAGCGACGACGACTGCAATTTCTCTTATCAGCCCCTATCAGTAGTTATCGCCTCCAGTCACCCACGGTTGATGTCCCCATCTCACCCTCTATATCACTTGCTGAAACGCATGCCTCGCTGATGCTGTGACCTGCGCTATGAATACGATGACCTCACTTTTCTAATGCCCCTTATCGAATCTTATCAGCAGCTCGCAGTTCTTGTCACCCAAAAATAAGTGTCTTGAGGGGGGGGCGCCATCACCCCATATATATCGCTGTGACAAGAGCTAGCTGATGCTGTCACCCGCGTTATGAATATGGTGACCTCCCCTTCTAACGCCTCTTATCGGATCTTATCAACTGATATCACTTCCTGTCACCCACCAATAGTGTTCCCGTCACACTCCCTACAACACTTCTTGAAATCAATGTCTCACTGCTACTGGGACGGGCGCTATGAATTTCGTGACACACACACGAACACACACACAGACATACATAACGGATTATATATAGTATAGGATGGGCCGTGTTTCGAAGCATGGGAATGAAGCGAACTGTTAGGAGTCACCACAAAAACTCTGCCAGTGATCAGTACAATAGGTTTAACCATTCGCGTCAGCCAAACTGGTACAAGATACAATGGTAATGATAATTATACAAGTCAGTGTTCCTACCCTCTCAGAGGAATTTTGTATCCATTTACCGTCCCCGAGGGCAGAAGGCTTGGTTGGAAGTCGATTCAGGATTTGACCTACAGACTGCGCGCGTGGCAATTGTAGACGGAATGGTGCATTTGCCACTAGATCACTCAATATAAAACGAAGCAGAAATTTAACGCTTGACGGGAGTTTGGAACCCTTATCTTGCGACCACTGACAGGATGTTGGGGTCGCGGTTGAGATCTTGGCAGAGGCACGAACCTCCGCGCGAAAAACCCTCGAGGCATTTTGGATCCAGGTCATCGATCCAAAAATGAATCGGAGCGGAGAGTGCCTTCACTACCACGCGGAAACTGAAGCCCTATATGAGACTGGCCTTCCACGAGGCACTCTGAATGAAGAACACTCTGTCTTGTTCAACAGCCAGCCTCCTATGGTTCCGAGGATCGGACTGGATTAGGGTAAGTGTTCTTTCGTGACTGGGTGATGATCTGTTTTTGTGTCGAACTTCAGTAAGGCAGCGCGTAGACGTTTGGTCGGATAGGCCCACATCGTTTCGATCCTTCCAGGCTCTGATGAAGGCAGTTTCGCCGAAAGGTGCGTAAGCCAATAATGTATCTACATGCCTGTGCGCAGTACAGTAAAAGAAGGCTACTGTATTACTGACAAAATATGTTAGCAACTAGAGCTGATAACAAAAGCCGCTCTACCGAGCAATATATAAGCTCTCATTCCAAGTGAGTTCATTTATTTCAGTGTTATTCAGTTAACATGAAATTCGTACAAGTCGCTATTCTCTACATTGTGGTATTAAGCACTTCAAAAACCCTTGGTGCAGTCGTTGACGAAAACATGGGTACGCAAGCGAGGAACGGAGAGTGGGTGGGACCCGTAACGATCGGTTCTCAAACAGCAAAGTATAAGGTGAGTTTGATTAGTTCACAGAAAAAGGTACTGTCGTTTTTGATGCAGACGCTTTAGCGTGCCAGGGGGGAGGGGGTTAGACTTGGTGTGCCGCCAACTTGTTTCTCCACCATTTGCTGAGTGGGCGAGCGCCACGCCCAACCCAGCCCCCCCCCCCTGAAGCGCAACAGCGTCTGCAACGAAAACGACCATGGAAGTTAAGATCTGGTGTTCGATGTTTCGTCTCAATGCTATTGCATTTAGATATTGAGAGCAGGTCCAAGAAGTGTATATGAATATGACGACGTCTGTAAAAAAGACGGCGGACGTATTATTTCCGTCCATTCAAAGGAAGAAAGTGACTTCATACATGGTTAGATAATCTTCGGACGTCCATGAGTTGCTTCCCATTAGAGGCACGCTCCGTGGTTACCAATTGTCAGTAGTAGAGGTTGTTAAGGAATGTGAAAGTGCACATTACCACAACAAAGGAGAAAAACAGAAAATCTTACCGGAAACGCTTCATGTGGAACCCTGATGAAGTTTGCAAACCCTGTTGGTTTAAACCATCTTATGAGCGCTTCATACAGTGTGGACACTCTGTACGCGCAATAGAGAAACAGGTCTACTTCAGTGGCAAGGCTCAACCGTCGTTGCAGTGCCCCAGCATTCGCATCAAGCACTTTCCAATCACGGAAATGGTTCATCTCCTGGGGATACGGGCAAGAGAATCGTAACTTCTCCGGGCTTCTCGTCCGCAGCGGGGAATGGTGCGACGTTTTCTCATTGCAATTGCCTACCCCCTTGATTGCTAGCCATCGCATTTCTTGTAGACGAAACGGACATGTAGCAACTATGTCTATTTATTGGGCCGTACAATCATGTATTCTGACCAGTACCACTTGCAATGGTTGCCATTAGCGGAGCGCGACGTCGCACGCAACGCCCACTGGCACCGCGAAACGATTCTCTTGCCACATACCCCATCTCCTGCGACCGCGGATCGCGACACCTTCAGCAAGGGAGAGATTCTGCATGCTGGGAAATCGTGCACTGTGCCCTCAGTTTCCGCAGAGCTAATGCCGCACGACAAATGGAAAAAGTGCATAACCCTGAGCGTTGAACGTGTAAGTGCTGTAGGGCTATAGCACTGAAAACATCAGGCTGAGAGGGCAAGATCGGACCAAGTGGCGTAACGCGCACTCGTCCGGGAAGTATGAGGTGCGGTTTGGCTACCACCTGGGTCAAGACTTCTGACGACTTGGAGTTTGTTTGAACATTGATCTCAATTCTGAGCTCGTACACGTGACAGTAAGGGTGTGCGGAGTCCAGTACTCCGGAGATCATTGTAACTGAGTGTATAGAAGACAGCAGACTCTTCTGAGCTAGTTGGCTATGGAAGCTGGAAAAAGATGGGTTCGTCTCCTCGCAGTGAAGGCAGTGAACGACGGTCTGCTTTAGCTTGTCGAGGAAAATCCTACAAGGGATCTCCAACAAACCACCCAGTCGACACTCTCACGGCACAGAACGATATCTACAGTGGGTATCGTCGCAAGCAGTCGGATCGGTTTGAAGAGGGATTGACTCACGCTCCACCCGCTGCGTTCCACCACTGGTTCTTTTCTTCTCAAATCGACCGCTAGTCGGTCCTTCACTACGCACAAGCAAGGCACGCCGACGGTGGGGTAGTGAGGAGGCCCTGTCGCGCTGAACAATGCTGCCTACAAAATACATGAGAAGATTGAGCGGTTGTCTGAATTGATTGTCCAGTACCACCCATGCGACTTGCAGCTCCAGCTTGCACTCAATTCAAACCTGAAATTCTCCGAGTGGATAGGGTAATTACATAGTTCGATGAACCTCATCATCTTTAACTGGAAGTTCTATCTGAATGAAGCCACTGTTACCCGAAATTAAGATTCCGATCAAATGACAAGTCTTCTGCTTCGCAGAGTCTCCAAACCGCAGGTATTCGTATCCGCGGCCTTATTTCACAAGTTTGACTGATTCTCCCAAATGCTCACCAGCGGAGGTCAATAGGTTAGCGCGGGCGTTTGCAGTGAGGTGTATACAGCTGGACGTGGCTCCAGGCTCTAAGCACATGAGGGAGTATGAGCGGAACAAATCATTTTCAAACAGTAGTGTAAAGAAGATACCAGCTCTATGTAACTCAAAAACCTATCTGGTTGAACTCTTGTCCATAGTGTTAGAGGGCTTATTATTAGTTTATATGAACGAGAAGCTATCAAACAACTTGAAGCGTATGCACACGACCCAGTCATCCCACGTCCCTGCAAAATTCAAGCGCAGGAAGTGTACGCATGGTGTGGGTCTTGCCTTGCTCTCACATAGTTGCCACTCGTTTTAGTTGTACGAAAAACCAGTCCTAACACTCGGAGGTCTGTCCGCAAATAAGGAGTCATAGTGCTCTATGCATGTGAGGGTGCAAGGTTCGCAACCGGCTCCACAAGTTGAGACAGGAAAGTGAGTGGTAAAGGCATTGGAGCTAGAAATTCGTAGCTGCTGACGTCCCTTGAGGCAGAAGACGCGCACTCAGGTGTATCACGAATAGCAGCGGTTTAGTTTGTAGACCAAAACTGATGGTAATATTGCAATCGTCCGTCCAAGTCATGAGTTAAAAGCAGTTGGCAAGATAAATTCCTAAGATGAGTAGGATTAATACGCCTAGAAGGACGGTGCATCTCTGTGGAGACACTGTTGTAGCCCTTTTTTCGAGAAAAGTACACCTATAGGCCCTATCAAGCTGCAACATACCGACCCGGACGCCCACCGCGCCCGCCCGCCCACAAATGGACGACCGTACCTGATGCTCGTATGCTTCATTTGCTAAATAAAATACAGGGGGGGGGGGCAAAAAAGTCACTTTGCTTCATTGACTTTCGAGGCGCTATAAGTTTTAAATTCTGATCGGACATTTCTACCACCATATTAAAGAGCATATTAAATACTATTATGACACTCCGCCACAGCCTTCTGGAGGAGCGCCATCGAGAGATTCTGGCACGCAACCGCGATGTGGTCCCTGAGATCAGCGAGATAGTCGATTTCTCCGCCACCGTAGACCACCCTATTGAACTCCGCCCGAACCGGGTAATTGAGGGGATTCAGGTGACCTACTTGGATATTCCATCTTCTTTAGGTACTCAGCCCCCTTCCATTCCAAGTAGGCGAGAGTTTCTCCAACGCCCTTCGATTCCACGTGGTGGCACCCAATGCTGTAGCAGTACAAAGTTTCCAAGAAGGTA
>MU932618.1:0-15104 GCA_036418165.1 Cooperia oncophora | reverse complement strand
CCCGCCCATTTAGGGTGTACCTGCCACAGTTAGTCTGGCGACTCCTTACTAACCTTAGTCCCTTTTTTCCCCATCTTTAAGCTGCTCCGGAAGCGAATTATGAACATTTTTCTGCGGAACCCCAAACTTTCGGCGAGTGCCCCGCCCACTGTGGGCGGGGCTTCCCATAGGTCAAGTGTGCTTTTTATTTCTTGTCCCATGCCCTACCATCCCCACCTTGACTGGACCTCTCCAAGTCGTTCTTCAGGTCGAACCGAATTTCCGGACAGACAAACTTACAAACTTACAAACAAACAAACAGACAAAGCGAATTATATATATGGGGTGATCATAGCAGCTTCAGACCACGAAACCGTAAGCATTATCTTAATTTTTGTGCGGCTTCAGCTTTGGTGATGTCATGGAGCTTCTTCTCTGTACAGTCACCGGGTAGATCGTCGCCTTTACCATAGACTATCCACTGCCACAATCCGTTCGAGAAGCGGATCATTCAAATGGCTCAGGAGGTGGGCCAATGACAGCAGTTTTCCGGCTCCTGGTCATTTCATGCGGAACTCACTTGTCAAGCTGCTTGGTCTTACGAATTTGCTTCAAATGGCGTACAAAAGTTGTGCGATAGACGTTGAGCTCCTTGGCAATGTCTCGCATGGTTTTGTGCGGACCAGCTTCGACTGGTTATTCCAGTATCGTGGTCAAGTGCTGGTAGACGGCTGTAATGTGGTTGGTCTTCGAGGCTGGTGTTCCCGGCACAAATGTTTTAACCAGCGTTGTAGTCGGCATTCGTTGACATTTCTCTGGCCCCATGCATCGTAATACTTTGAGAGGTATGAGCGGCAGGCTGGCCCATTTTGAACTGGTAGCAGTGAATTAGTTGCAAATCGCGACTAGACATCTAAAATAAAAACCAAATTATCTTCAATGAGCGGTTTGAATGAAACTTCACAACGGATTCAGAGAGCGCATAGAATGAGCTTTCCAACAATGGTAGCATGTATATTTGGTGAAAAAGAATCGTAGTTTCTTGAAAACAAAAACGTTTTGGAAGTGTTGAGGAGAGAAAACCTGAAAACCATTCTCTTTTGCACCATCCTAATAGTATAATCGTTACTACACTTTGGGGATGGACGTCGGAGCTCCTTTGGTTTTTCTTTACCACTTTGCTCGTTTATGAAAAAAAAAACTTGGCAGACATCTTTGTTGGTCGACTAAGGAGAAAAAAGTAGCCGATGATTTACGTTTAACGATCCATTGCTTTGCATCTTTTTATAGCGAAAGGCCGGCATTTGCATCGGCTGCAAAATCTGTGTACTTTTATCTGTCGCACGGATGAAAACAGCATTGTATTTCAATCGTATCAGGGGAATGGTATGCAAAGGTTCACGAGAATACCTTTTGTTTTGAGCTCCAACTTTGTACGGTTCCATGACGTCACAATTCACGTAATTATTGTATTGGAGGGAAAATATCTTCTGACAAGCCATAAAGTTCTATGTTCTGTGGTTTCGCTGTATTTGTGCAGTCTTGACTCAAGAAAAAGACGATCACTAGAGGCTGAACACAAAAATAAAGCAGTATACGCTAAAATTCGATTAAGTGACATTACAAATTACAACGGGCTTTCAACTCTCCATTTCACCAAGCGTGTTCGCGTCTATTCAATATCATTTTTCATGGATTGCTATGAACGTCTCACAGAAACGTCCCGATCCCAGGACCTGGAACAAATTCCCATCGGTTCTAATTCTGAGTTTTTTCGTTGCTTCTCGATGGGCGTGCTTTGATATTACTACGATAACTCTTCGGTGCCGCACCATTTGTGTATGTGTACTGCTATGTGTTCTCATAGTCTACATTTTAAAAATGTTTTCCCTACCGTAATCTCGTTCAGTGAGGGAATTTATCCTAATTGAAGATAGAAAAGGGTTACCAGGGATAAAGTTTTCTTTGAATCAATCCCTTGTTGGGATGTGGCACGTATCCTACTTCCATTCAGAATCCTTTACTTTACTTTACTTTATTAGTATCGGCAATAAGATAAACAGTGAAAAACAAGATATGCTAAGGAGAGGAAATAGATGCCGATAACTGCATCGAGAGCAAGGGGAAGTGGTTTGGGGTGCGACAGGGGGGTTTGGGGTGCGACAGGGGAGATTTTGCAACTCAGAAGGACAGTGGCCGCCCAACACTGTAAGTTCGATGGCGGACGTAATTCGAACTCCGGATACCATCTTAGTAGGTCCGCCAACCTCGCTGCGGGCCTGTTCCCATTGTCGCTTGAGCAGGGAAGGGGGGATAACACAATAAGAAAAACAAAACTCGCAAACTCATAATGAGGCTAAAAAAGAAAAAGCTATGATAAAAAGAAACAGCCGTGACAAAAGCTGACGCTAAGATGCGAATGACACCAAGACAAAACACTACACTGTAAGTCAGTCATGGAGGGAGACATCACGAATCAAGATAGACGAGAAAAACATGAGGGAGGACCCGGAAGGAGGGGGGGGGGAGACCAGTCTACATTGCTGCATAACAAACAGTATGAGGGATCCTAGTGGCTGCTGAATGCACTATGCTATGACTTACGTAGCCAGCCGATGTAAAGTCAGTGTTTTTACTCTCCCAGACAAAACTTGCACCATGTTACCATCCCCGGAGGGCAGAAAGCTTCGTTGGTCTGGATGGGAGCTGATTCAGGATTCGACCCCAGACCCCGTGCGCTGTATAAGCGTGATAACATTAGAACTAACTTGTGATAACATAAAAGTCGCTGAAATGGAAATCTGCAAAGCAAGAAAGAAGTCGGAATAGAGCGGAAAAATTCTGTTTGTTTTGTTTTCACCGAACTATAACTAGATTTGAGGCGGAGGGGGTATGGCGGCAAAAGCCAATACCCTCCACCTCAAAATTCTAAGTTATAGTCCGGTGAAAACAGAACCAAACAGCATTTTTCCGCTCTATTCCGACTTTTCTGTGGCTTTGAAGATGTTCCATTTCAGCGACTTTTTATGTATCAACAAGTTTCCGAAGCGACCGAACTAGGCAAACTAGAGATCATCGCCTTCTCTTCAATAAACTTAATTAATCTTGGTTGTTAGATGGATCTCTCTGGGTGGATCGCCGTATCCTCGCAATCCTCGCAATCGCTAGGGCCGGCGCTGATCCATAACCATCCGCTCCCTTGACGCGGCGATGCCCTCGGATTGCCTAGACTCTGCGCGCAGATACTCCTACAGTCGCATAGTATGAACGCAGACTTGCGCACTTGAGTTTGCTGTACAACAAATTAGCTCAGGGGTAGTTCGATATTATCATTTAATTTTGTGTTCATGACTTCAGTGACCCAGATAGAAGTTATGATTTTCCGATATACAGTTCGCTTTTTCAGGTTTTGTGGCCGCATCTGCCGTAAATCCGATATGGCTTTGGTGAAAACGAGGTTACAACTGTACCAAGGGAAGAGCACCATACTGAACATGATTCGCCGAGTTTATAAACGCGAGGGTATCAAGGGATTTTATAAGGTATTTTTATCGTAGTCATGTGAGTAAGTTGCTTTTATTGTGTGGTGGTTTAGGGTGTTACTGCCTCATATGCAGGTGTATCGGAAACAATGATACAGTTTGTTATTTACGAACATTTACGTGGCCTTCTTCTTCGTCACCATCTCGCAGAAGGCGATAAGGAGAAAATGGTACTTTTCGCGTGTGCTCTACACTGTTGTATCAGCACGTTTATAAGCTTCTTTTCAGGACTTTTTGAATTTCATGGTGGCTGGAGGTTGTGCAAAGTTTATTGCATGTGTTATTGCATACCCCCCCCCCCCCCCCCCCCCCCCCCCCCCCCCCCCCCCCCCCCCCCCCCCCCCCCCCCCCCCCCCCCCCCCCCCCCCCCCCCCCCCCCCCCCCCCCCCCCCCCCCCCCCCCCCCCCCCCCCCCCCCCCCCCCCCCCCCCCCCCCCCCCCCCCCCCCCCCCCCCCCCCCCCCCCCCCCCCCCCCCCCCCCCCCCCCCCCCCCCCCCCCCCCCCCCCCCCCCCCCCCCCCCCCCCCCCCCCCCCCCCCCCCCCCCCCCCCCCCCCCCCCCCCCCCCCCCCCCCCCCCCCCCCCCCCCCCCCCCCCCCCCCCCCCCCCCCCCCCCCCCCCCCCCCCCCCCCCCCCCCCCCCCCCCCCCCCCCCCCCCCCCCCCCCCCCCCCCCCCCCCCCCCCCCCCCCCCCCCCCCCCCCCCCCCCCCCCCCCCCCCCCCCCCCCCCCCCCCCCCCCCCCCCCCCCCCCCCCCCCCCCCCCCCCCCCCCCCCCCCCCCCCCCCCCCCCCCCCCCCCCCCCCCCCCCCCCCCCCCCCCCCCCCCCCCCCCCCCCCCCCCCCCCCCCCCCCCCCCCCCCCCCCCCCCCCCCCCCCCCCCCCCCCCCCCCCCCCCCCCCCCCCCCCCCCCCCCCCCCCCCCCCCCCCCCCCCCCCCCCCCCCCCCCCCCCCCCCCCCCCCCCCCCCCCCCCCCCCCCCCCCCCCCCCCCCCCCCCCCCCCCCCCCCCCCCCCCCCCCCCCCCCCCCCCCCCCCCCCCCCCCCCCCCCCCCCCCCCCCCCCCCCCCCCCCCCCCCCCCCCCCCCCCCCCCCCCCCCCCCCCCCCCCCCCCCCCCCCCCCCCCCCCCCCCCCCCCCCCCCCCCCCCCCCCCCCCCCCCCCCCCCCCCCCCCCCCCCCCCCCCCCCCCCCCCCCCCCCCCCCCCCCCCCCCCCCCCCCCCCCCCCCCCCCCCCCCCCCCCCCCCCCCCCCCCCCCCCCCCCCCCCCCCCCCCCCCCCCCCCCCCCCCCCCCCCCCCCCCCCCCCCCCCCCCCCCCCCCCCCCCCCCCCCCCCCCCCCCCCCCCCCCCCCCCCCCCCCCCCCCCCCCCCCCCCCCCCCCCCCCCCCCCCCCCCCCCCCCCCCCCCCCCCCCCCCCCCCCCCCCCCCCCCCCCCCCCCCCCCCCCCCCCCCCCCCCCCCCCCCCCCCCCCCCCCCCCCCCCCCCCCCCCCCCCCCCCCCCCCCCCCCCCCCCCCCCCCCCCCCCCCCCCCCCCCCCCCCCCCCCCCCCCCCCCCCCCCCCCCCCCCCCCCCCCCCCCCCCCCCCCCCCCCCCCCCCCCCCCATGGTTAGGTTTTGTTTATCTGCTTTTAAATTATTACTCAATTAGTTTTACGTTTGTTCACCCTCAACTGCTCCACTTTTAGAATCCAGGTCAAATTTCTTTAGGAAATTTTCTCCAGCTAGACCAGCAAAATTACTTCCCAACCGCAATCTTACCCCTTCCCTTCCTCCACCCCCCACCCCCTCCCCAAAGAATCACCTCCTTTGATGCGAAAACGCCGTGTTGACCTTCTGAGGACAAAATTTAGCAAGTTCAGCGATTACAAGTGCTTTGGCAATGACGCCGGGCGTACTTGCGGTTGGTGGGCGCAATATCCGTGTTCAGGGGTCAAGCTACTCCGAGAACGAATTCGGCACTATTGTATTACAACTCCAAGAACTCAGAAAAAAATTTCCGCTGAAACTCTACCTATAGGTGTTATTCGGCGTCGTAATCACGAATACGACGTTCATTTTTGGCACTGGCGCCATGGCGCCGATTTCGCGGTACCACCTTTTTCACCAGAGCTTGTGAAAACTTGCATACTGAGCCCGGGAAAAGTAGTGATTCCTCTCCCGCCAGGCTCAGCCTTAGCAGAGCACAGGTGATCAGTGTACACTACATTGGCGCCGGCGCCAAGAATGAATGTAATATTTGCGATCACGATATCGAATAATCCCCCATACAAGTTTTTATCGCTTTCGGTGAATTAGTAGTAGAATCAAGCGTGATATTTGTGATCAGGATGTTAAGTAACCCTCGCACGCAAGTTTCCATCGATTTTAGTGAGATTATGGCACCAAATGGCGCCAACGGCAAAACTAAGGCACTGTTCAACTGTTACTACATTTTCCGAAAACGGGCCGGATCTTGATCGACTTTTTTCTACGGGGGCAGATTTGGCTGAAAGTTGGGTTCTAGGGGTAATTCGACCTCCTGAACACGAATATCACGTCTGCTCCTCCCGGAACTGCCTGAAGCCCGCGCTACAGGCGCTGGCGCCAAAGTAACTTAGATAACCGAATCCGCTAAAAACTTGTGACCAGGGATAGTTCGACCTCCTGAATACGAATATCACATCCGCTCGAACTGAAACCGCTCGGCGCTTAGCGCCACAAAACAAACACGCCACAGGCGCCGGCGCCAAAGTGCTCTAAATCACTGGCGCCTGTGGCGCGGGCGCCAGGCCAAGTGGATGTAATATTCGGGTTCGAACTACCCCTAAAGTCCAAATTTCAGCCAAATCTACCCCCGTAGAAAAAAGTCGATCAAAATCCGGCCTGTTTTCGCAAAACTGAGGTAGTAATAGTTGAATAGTGCCAAATTAATGTTATTTTATGATCTGAGCACCGAATCCGTGGGCGAAGTTTCGGCGAATTTTTTTTTACTTTTTGCAGTATAATAGTGGAATAGTGTCCAAAATTGCGGCTACGTTCCTGATTCCTTTTTCTGTATTCGCTTAAAGTGATGCCGGTTTTTTAAGAAGTGGTTCGGACAAGACTTCGAGAAGAATCATCTGTGAAGCGAGGATTCTTCCGAACCCTCTACGATCTGTACAAGGAGGGTGGTCGTGCTATGTACCGCGGTTTATCTGTTCAGGTATGATGGAGGCTATTTTCTTTTTTCCCCAAGGCTCTGTGATTTTCTTTCGGTACGTGTCGTGCTCAGATTCATGTGGCGTCGGTCGGCGATTTGAGCAGCGTCAAGTTTTCATTCCCTTCTAAATGACATGTTGCCAAGTTTTTCTTTTCTCCGTGGCAGCTGATGCGTACGGTCCCAAATACTGCAATCACCATGGGGACATACGAAGTCGTCGTGTACATGTTGCATCAGCTGTGAGCGGTCCAGCGCCGATCGAACACTTTTTCTTAAGTTCCCACTTCTCACAGCCCGTGTTTGTACAGTGTTTGTTATGGAAGTTGTCTTTCTTGTAATTTATTAGATGTGTCTTCTTGATTCTAATTGACCTCAACTATTTGAGCGTCGGTGCTTCGCGACGTGAGGTTGTTATCTGTTCTCAGACAGTTTTTCGAGTTATTGTATCTTATATTTGTACAGTGATTTACTAAAATGTTTTAGATTTTCACGTTGGTTGTATTGCTTTCACTGATTAGAACACCGAGAGAGAATCGAGTCAGTTTCAGTTGCCTTTCAATGTTGAGTTTGCTTAGCATGCATACACCTTCCCGATGACTTCTTATACATATTTGTTCAAAATTTGTTATTATTGTAACTTTTATAGTTGCTTTTCTTTCAAATGTCAAATTTAATCGTGTAGAGAGATGCTAATATTTTCCCTATGAGTCATTTTTGTTTACAGGTATGTTGACGCTGCGCTTATGTTATGCCTTGTGCTCAAACATTCTGTTTAAGCTTTTCTGATTTGTATTCTGTTAATTTCACCCTTAGGCACCATTTTGTCGATACCTTTGTTTATAACTAGGGATAAAATTATAAAGGAGAGTAATATGGAAATCTGTGTGAAAACTAATGATATTTTATTCAAAGTAGGTGCCCTCTATATCCCAGAGATGGGAAGGCTTGGCTGCGTACTTCATTTTGAGCGTGGCGGCGGCGGGCTTCTGATGGGGTGTTTTGGTTTGCGATAACTGTAATCACATTCCTGTTCGGCAAATAAAGGATCAAATGTGCTCAGTAGGTGGGCTCTGCAGTCGTTTATTGAGGACTGCTCGATCGAGGCGGTTCGTGGTAGAATGCTCGCCTGCCACGCGGGCGGCCCGGGTTCTATTCCCGCCCGATGCACCAGAAAATGTGACGGTAGTCGTTGTAGTAATATATTTATTGAGGCGGGGTGGCCTCGGTGATAGTGGTGGGTCCGAGACGGGGTGGTCTCGGACCGTCAGGTAGTAGAATGCTCACTTAATCTAGGCGTGCCTCTCAATACAGGAGTGGTTACGCATCGAGTATCTGACCGTTCACCTATGGGTCATAATTACATCTCAGTATTGTCTGTGGGTTATACTATCAATCAGTCAGTTATAAAAGGATGCGCCGGCAGGTTCTGGTGGCAATTCAGAACAGATCACAATTATCTGAAATGGAAATATCCTATGAAAACGGATTGTACACTTTAAACAAGTACGCTACAACGTCCACCCCATCTCCGGATAATTTTTGAAAGCAGCTCGATGTGGAATACATTGTTAGGATTGGAAATCGGGGATCACATCCTTGCGTATAACACAACGGTGGTCGTACAGTCGTCATCATTGCGGACCGGTGGGGCGTGTCAGCGTGTGTGCACACTGTTGAAGCCGTTCTAAGCCTTTTTGTGAAATACGGGTATGCGAGAAAAGTAGTAGAATAACGGAAGTAATTACGGAGGATGTAATACAGTCATATCATTTGCTCGCTTTAAATACTGGTGGAGAGCCTGTTTGGCACCGCGCCAAACGCAGCCGCACTGAATCGCCCCGACAGTACGTAATGATGAGGACTGTATGTAGTCGGACAGAGAAAGGCCGTTTTTTTTCATTTGAGAACATTTTTACTGACAGCTGCTTTTTCTCTTTCTCACGCACTATGTATATATCACTTTCAATTTAAACCAGACATTTTTCAGACAATTAGGACACTTCCGAATGAAATCGGACACATCCTTACGCTAGTAGTTGGTAACTAGATCACACTAGATACTGCAACAAGCCCGCCGCAATATGCCCGACCATTTTTCAGCGTGATCATTATTTATCAGAATTCGTTTTGTGAATTTGTCGCACTCTGCATTTCACGGACATTTCGTGATGCTCAGCTCGCGTCGCCTTGCTACGCATAGGCTTTGTGAATTTGTCGCACTCTGCATTTAACGGACATTTCGTGATGCTCAAGCTCCGTCTCCTTGGCTACGCATACTTATGTGGCTTTTCGCGAAATGTAGTATTATTTCAGAATGTTCCCATTTTTGGGTTGTTGCGTGGAATACGCGCCCATTACGGAGGAGGCCCCCCACGCCGGGGAAGCTTTGCGCTTTTGAAAAATGGTGCAAAGGGTACAGCATCGTTGTATGAAACACACGAGTCGTACTCGCCCACTGGGTCGTATTGTTGTTGGGAAGGGGGGGGGGGGTCGTATCTGCCTCTGAGAGAAATTTGCCGCGTTGGGAAAGAATTTTTCCCGGTTGTTGACTTACTCACGGTTTTTCCCTTTTCACATTGGCTGTACACCCCACCCCTGTTCGATGGTAAAAAAAGTAGCGAGCTGGGGGTAGCGAATTTTCGGGAAATTTAAGAGAAAACTGGTAGGAAGCTGGAGCGTGCAGGAAAGTGGTAGATAAATGTTGGGAAGAGGGAGGGGTCGTACCGAGACTCTCCTTCCCGGGTGGAGGGTCGTACTGACACCACTATTTCACACTACGACTCGTGATTACTGGAAGTTGAAGTTTGAAGCACGTTCTACGACTGTAGGCCCGTAGGTAACGGGCAAGAAACGCAAAAGTGTATTTGCTGATGGACTCAGCCTTTGAAGACATTTCTCGCGACCGATTTGTACGGGTAGTACATGCTCATTCGTGAACTAGTAGCCCCTAAGTAACTTCTCTGTAAAGAAAAAAGTGAAAAAAATCTTGAGAACACTCTGAACATAGACCTTCTTCGTCACTGACAACTGAAATTTTTGGTGGGGGTCCTGCTGCAAAAATTTACGCAGAGTAACAAAGAATTGCGGCTGCCACAGCATCGAAGGTATGAAAAACATACCACGAGCCAAGGGATGATTTTCTCCAGAGAGGGGGTCGATGAAGCACTCACTATGCGTGAAAAGCTGGCGAGAAAGGTCAGAGCGGTCACAGAAGGACCATGAGACGTGAGGGTGCAGAGAGAAAGAGAAAGTTAGCGTCATCAAAGAGATTGAGTTGAAGTTGTCCGTGGGCTCCTCCGCAGCAGTGAGTGCCTTGGACGAGTTTGTGGATGTCGGTAAGCCCATTCGGCTGTATTACACCTACAACCGACTCCCGGCAAGAGCACAGGAAACCCTATGACGCTCCAGGTAACGCTACGCACACACGCGATTCCGCTTGTAAGCAGTTGTCCGCGTCCCTTTTTTTTGTCTGGCATATTCTCTACAAATACGGACAACGGTACTAAATGCACGGAGGCGTTTCGGGCGACCACGTTCATGCGAAGTTTACCGAACAAGTATGTGAGTAAGGCGGAGGTTGTGTAGTAACAAGTGGCGCGCTTACCACTAGCGCTGTCGTGGGTTGGAATCCTGGGTGGGCTGCCGCCCAGACCGACCAAACCTTCTACCCGGGGACGGTAAATTCGGTACCAGATTCGTCTGGGAGGATAAAACACTGACTTGTACATCGGCTGGCCACCGCAAGTCATTGTATAGGCCACATCGCATTCAGTAACTTCACCTTTTTTTAACCATCGGAGTACCCACGAAAATTCACCAAACCAGTAAGTAAAAGCACTGAAAATTGAAGTTCTTTCCACACAGAAGTAGCGTGTTGCACAAAGTGGAACTCCAGTCAGACCTCACAATGACTCCTTCCAAACGGAACAGCACGACCTCGAGGATTTGAGAGTACTGCGGCTGCGTTGCATGTTGAGATTGGGGTGCTATGGGCTCATTGTATTCACATAGCGTTTTTTGAGGATATAACATCATACAGAAACCATCTTTCGCCGTGGGGTAGGAACGATCCATGTTGTATGGGCAGGCTTTACACGAAATACTCCACAATTTTCATTGGGATTGCGTGACGGCTTGTGGCCAGAGAATAGCGCGGGGAATCGTTAGCAGACGCGAGTTTTTTTTTTACAATGGATATATTAGGTTGGTGCATAAGTTCTTGGCCACGTGTTTGATCCTTCCGTATTTCGTTTGCATGGATGTTGGTATATCGTCATCACGTGTGCGTGACGTGGGCACTATACTCTTTTATCACACTAGCTATCACTCACCCACCTTGCATTTGCAGGCCACAATGTCGCACAATTTCCACTGTGACAAAATGTACCTGCGCCACTGCCTGGTTTTGCTTCACGATTCACAAAAGAAGCTTCACTTTCTCAACTCGATGATCACTGGAGATGAGAAGTGGGTCCTCTACGATAACCCTGTGAGGAAGCGGCAGTGGGTCGACAAAGGAGAACAGCCAGAAGCCACCCCAAAGGCCGACCTTCACCCCAAGGTTCTCCTGTCCTGTTGGTGGTCCAGAAGAGGCATGGAGTACTGGGAGCTGCTGGAGAAGGGACAGACGATTGACGCTTCCACATATGTTACCCAGCTGCGCAAATTGAAAGATCACGTCGACCGTACGAATGCGGAAATCTACTTCCACCATGACAACGCCCGACCTCACACCGCAAAGGCGACCCAGGCCGAGCTGGAGAAGTACGGATGGCTGATGGTCGCCCACCCCCCTACAGCCCTGACCTCGCTCCTTCTGACTACTGGCTGTTCAGCCACCTGCAGCGCTCTCTGGACGGAAAAAAGTTCGAAACAAAGGATCAGGTCAGAAAGGCACTCGACGACTTCTTCAAGTCCCAGCCCCCGTCGTTCTGGAAGGAAGGAATCGACAAGCTGCCTGAGCGCTGGCGTCGAGTAGTGGATGGTGATGGTGCATACCTCTAATCTTCAGGTTGGTTCGCTATTGAGATATTTACGAAAAAAATCGTGGCCAAGAACTTATGCACCAACCTAATAGCTTCGTTCAGACAGCAGACATAACAAAGAACGGAGACCTACACGGTTTTGAAAGCCAGACGGTTTCCTCTTTCTAATGAGTACAACAAGTTGCTCTAGCTTGACCATGGCGAGAATTCGCGCGTCGCGGATTTTGCTCTAAACTCAGTTTCAGCTGATGAGGATCTTTTCCTTATAACCCACCTTATCATTTGGGGAGCTCAGACTTACTGTACACCTTAACCTTATAGGTGAAAAGGAACGGAACTGCAGCCCAGAGACTTGAATAGGAATTATTGCACGGAGAGTCAACAACTTCATGGAATGCTCCATACACTCGGCTTCTTTTCCAGACACATCGCTCATCCTGCAAATACGCCTTGACTACTACTACGTCGCTATTGTGTTCATTACTGATCTCTGCAAACACTTCTCCCTCCTCCTGAGAGGACCGAATAATGTGATTGTGAATTTTTTCCCTTTCACCTAGTAATACCCTCCGCCCGTCCCCTGTTCGCAGGAAGAGGAGCACCAAAGGGGAAAATTCAGGGTGTAAACTTAAAATTAGTAGAAGTTTTGCATAACGCGATGATGTGCCTCACCGACCTATCTGAACAAGGATTTTTACGAAGCAGGTAACGAGGCACGATGCAAGTGGACGGCCTTTACCGCCTGTCAGGCTCTCTTCTACATTTGAATGCTACGATTCTGGGATGCTATACCAAAAATGACGGCAACTTCTGTTTTTTTAATGCTGTGAGATGATATGACTATGCTGAAGCGAAGGGGCTAATGCCGTTTGGACTCCAGAAATTTCGGCACCGAGCCATTTTAAATTGCCTAAGTCACCAAATCCGCTAAAAACTTGTATATAGGGGTAGTTTAACATCCTGATTACGAATATGACATTCACTCTTGTCGCTGGCGCCAAGAGAGGACACTACGATTACCCTCCTGGGCTCAGCCTTAGCAGAGCGCAGATAATCGTAGTGTCATCCATTAGCGCCAGCGACAAGAGTGAATGTCATATTCTTAATCAGGATGTTAAACTACCCCTATATACAAGTTTTTAGCGGATTTGGTGACTTAGGCAATTTAAAAATGAGCTCGGTGCCGAAATTTCTGGAGTCCAAACGGCATTAGCCAAGCGAAGGCAGTGTTGCGAGCGACGTCGTTTCGCACCAGGACTTAATGGTTTGATGTGAGCGTGCTAGGATAGAAAATGAATAGGCTCTTTTCCTGCCTTTCTGTAATACGACATGCATTCGCACCTTTCGGAATTGAATTGCTATTTGATAGCCGTACAATGACTTGGAAAGGCTAGAGAATGTAAAAGTCAGTATTTTGTTATTAAACTGGGTGGAAGCTGAGCCGAGACTGCATCCCTACATAGTGCGAATGGTAGACAGGTCACATTACTACATCACAATACTGTATTATAATATGTCAGACGATCTAGCAGATAATACCCTATCTATCGTGCGGCAGCGTGAATACAGCGCATAACGTTCGCTTCCCGGGAAGTGCCTTGCCTGATTCTTCTACTGACCTGAGCATACTTGCAGGAGGAACACTGCAGATACAAAAGATCTTCAGGTGCTGTGTAATCCCAGTTCTTCTGTTAGAGCTGTCATGTAATTAACGGTCGTCATAATTTTGTCGGAATACTTCATCTAATTTCCCATGAGGAGCGTCCCTGGAATGCAGTTGGCACGGTAATTTGGTACTCGGGCCCAGATTACTAGCAGCGCGTTACATAATCGGGGAAATGGCGGAAAAGCGAAGTGAAAGGGTCAAAATTTGCCAAGAAAGGCTTTTGATCCTGATGAATTAAAAACTAATTTCAGACGAGTTCCTCGTAGGCATCTTACCAATAATCGCTACGGCAGGTACGACGACTGCATGTATGTACTCATATATCCATGCAGCACCGCAGCCGCTTCATACCAATCCCTTCGCTTCATATTTTACTTAGCAAATGAAGCAATACGAGCATCAGGAACGGTCGTCCATTTGTGGGCGGGCAGGCGTGGCGGGCGTTTGGGAGGGTATTGATAGGGTCCTTATAAAGATACCTTCCTCGGGAAAGGCGCTAGGTAGCGCCTCCTCGATGTCGGCAATTCCGTCCTGCCAGGCGAATCAATCCTACTCGTCTCAGAGATTTATCGTGCAAACTGCCTTTAAAATAATAGGTATAAGGAAGCTTTGCAGATGTGGTCCCAGCATTGATACAATTGTTTACAATTTTTTCAATATTGATTACAGAAGATAGTCACATACAGAAAGTTTGCTACGAGATAATGATTACCGTCCTGAATTAGCGATACACGAGAGAATGGGGAAGGAAGCTCTGTCCACTTTCTTGAATGGCAATACAGCAAGAAAATGTCTAAAGAGCTCCAATAGAAGTGGAAAAGGGGTCAGAGACGCCCGTAGCAGCGAGATAGCTGCGTGAGGTAGGCGGAATATTTCTTGGCTCGTGCAGCGTGCAACTCCTTGAATCCATCTCTCTGTGGACCAGGCGGCAAATCTTCATCAGGAAGACATCTAGAATAGCCTCGAATAATCTTTTCATGAACGTTCCACGAAATTACCGAAAAAAACCGGTCAAAACTGGCTCCACTTACATGTTGTCTCTCTCGCAATGCGTGCCGAAATCGTGCGCAACTTGATTCAGTTCCAGAGAAGATTTTGTTTTACACGTTTGCCTCCGCGTTCGAATGGGATGTGGTGCATCGAAGTGCTCACTTTCAGGCCGTGCCTGAAGTGGTGGTATACATTGCCAAAGCCACCGCTCTCCTAGTAATATGTGTTAGGTTGTCCAGATAACGATGCAGGTTTGGACATCTACTTTGGGGACTAAATAGCTCAACATTGGTTGAATTTCTCACCTATAGTGAAGACCGCTGCAATCTGAACGTTCTTCTCAGAGACCTACAAGTGGAAGTATTTTTGTGACTCCGCATTCTGGTAATCCGGAGCTGATGAGTTCGGTGAAGATACGTTACACTCATTAGGGCTAAGGTTGTGAAACACCTCTTGCACAGAAATATGTCCAGTGTCTTTGAAAAACAGTTGTCAGTAGGACAGGTGTTACGAAGGTGATGGATAAGGGAAGGTGCCACTGGTCTGCTACTGCAGTTTCTTCAGTACCCGTTGCGCGACATGTGGCCCCGTGCCTTCGTGAAGAACGAGAGGTCTTTTCTCCGTTCCAGGTGCACTCGCTGAAGTTTCTAAAGTCTAACTCGCCGATCACCTGATCGTACATACTGCGTGGCCATAATTTGCTCACGCAGATTCAGGGAAGCTACGGTGAACGAATCATCCTTAAAGGCAGTTGGCACGATAATTTTGAGTAGAG
>MU932617.1:0-11593 GCA_036418165.1 Cooperia oncophora | reverse complement strand
AATGGGAAGGTGTGGGCATGGATCGGCGCTCAAGACGCCGAAAACGCTCGAAGGGCTTAAAACCCTATCAACACTCATGACGTCCGTGAAAAGTATGAACGCAGCATGACTAAGACTTGGGTTTGGAACGCAGACGACTAAAGTCGCCCAGGAAGTCTCAAAGACATAATTCAATCAAGCTCAAGCGTTTAAGGATCGGCGACTGTCGAGTGTCGACCCCTCCAACCAGTGTTAAGGCCAGTTCTCTCAGGACACCTTTCTTTCTCGAGTTATAGGGGACTGTAACCGAATCAAGCGTACCTGATCCAACGAGAGGGCTTTACATGAATAGGAAAAAGTGTAGATATTCAGAGGACCACTTTAGATTCCCACCAGTTGTGTTCCTCCTTAGCCGACGAGCTTTCTTTGAGGCAGGAGAAGGTTGGCAGTCTAATTTTTGGGTAAAGAGGGTTTCTAAGAGGCGGTGCTGTTGTGCTCACTCACTCGTTTTCCTCACCCTTATGAAGCACCCGCCCCAAATACAGGCTACCAAACGTAAAACTATTTTAAATCAGCAGTAATCACGATAAAAAAACTGAACTGGAGAAAAGATAGAAGGCTCACCATTTACAACAACTTTCAACGCTGTGGAAGAAGGAGGAGCAGAATTTATACGGCATTCACAAAGTTTTTGAGAACTTCGTAATAACAGTCGTAAAATTCGGCGACGCGCAAGCATCTGAAACACAACGTACTTGTGAAAAAGGCAGCCACACAAGACCGTCCACTTCATAATGGCTGAAAACAATTATAAAAAAGGAAAAAATGAGGGGAAAGTTTTAAAAAACAACTGATGTTCACTGAATTTCAAATGACGTGAGATTTTCTCACGTCAAGCGGCGTGGTGGACGTGATTGCGTAGAAAGAGTAGCAATACCGTACCATGTGGAAGCAGCGCTGTGCTTGATACGGTATCATTACCGCGCGCTTCTCTGAAGCATGTTTTCGTGTATTACGTAGGTTTCTGTGGACATTCTGGGCACTGATGCCATTAAGGGGGGGGGGGCACCACTCCGCAGTACCTCTGCTTCTGTCTTCTAGCCAAGGCTTCAGCTTACCAAGGGAAGGATACAGACTCGTCGTGGCCATTCAAGATGTGGTGGACTAGCTCAGAGCTGGTTCCGACCTGTTCCATATCTAAACCCCCAAATCTACTGAATACAACTTCCCAGAGCAAATGTTACGGAGGTTTTTTCATCGGCCACCAGGTCGAATCCTCCCCCCTGTCGAACAATTTTTTATTTTTGCTGAGACGTGGCTAAACAGACTTACGTCTCCACTTTGTCACTACACACAGAAGTTTGCCTCTTAGAAAGCTTACGACAGTTTCTTTGAAATGTGCAGCATTCCTTAAGCGCTCGCTCACAGCGCCCCACATAGCGAGTTTGTGAATGAGGATGAGGGGGGGGGGGCGATGGGGATAATTTTGAATTTTCAATGGAATTACTTCAAACTTATGCGTGAGCGCTGCAAAGTGCGTGGTTTAAGAAGAGTGCCTCCCATGAGTAAACACATTTTCCTCATGCAAAATCGGTCGGCTTACGGTAATTCCTGATATTGCCCCACAAGCGACCATATACAAACAACTTTCCTCAAAATTTTAGTGTCCCGTTATTTCTATACAGAAATTATTCAGGGCCAGTGTTCTGTTGAATTCTTTGAGCCTGGCCAGTCCCTCGACTTCCCTATGGTCGTTCCCCGTGACGGATTAATCAGCGCAATGACCTTCGTCGGAGTAGTGTTGTGTTACCGGTGCTGGCACTAATCCTTAAATAAGGTGTTGTGATTTTTCGACTCACAAGGTCGTACAGGTGTGCTTCGAGGACGAAAGTGGATTAACCGATTAGCGCCATGTCGAATGAGACAATACGAACGCATCCAGGCGTATACCAATGGCACTCATTTGGGATGGAATGGAGAGGAAGGGAGAGAAAGAGAGGAGAGAGAACGGCGGGAGAGAAAGAATGAAATGGATGAGAGAGGCGGAGCAAAGAGAAGAAGAGCAGAGAAGAGAGAGAAGGGAATGAGAGAGAGAAGAGAGAGGAGAGAGAGAGAGAGGGGAGACGAAGAGACTGGGCCTACGCGCTCAGAAGCGCTTGAATTCGAAGTCTAGGATTCCCTGTGCGAATTTGGGAATACCATAATCCGACGAACTATTGCAACAAATTGCCCCTCCTTGCTGAATAGTGAACAAATTCAATGAGAAAATAATAATTTAGCCAATCATTGCGATTATCCGCTGTTCAAAGCTGCAGATCGCGCTCTAAAACTTGTCGCAGAAATGGTCAGTTCTGGACAGAAGTCTTGACCATAGGCTAGGTTTGAACCCGCACCTGTAAGGTTGCGTTCAAACTTTGCGGCAGCATCCACCAGTGACCAGCACCATCCGCCAGCGACCACTAGCGCGCCCTGAATGTCAGCGATTAGGAAAGTTTTGATAACGATCTAGCGTCTACAAGTGGCCAGCAGCAGCGTCCGGGAGTGGGGAGTATGGGGCGATAAGAGGGCGGGGAAGAACGTCTGGTAGAGTATTGGAGAACAAGAGTAGCAGACTGCCTAGCTAGCCAGTGTATGGGACGACAGGAGAGTACCAGCTACCTTCCTATCACCCTATACTCCCTACTCCCGGACGCTGTTGGTCGCTGATGGACGCTGTTAGACGCTGCTGGTCGCTAGGTCGATACCTATACTTCCCAAGCCCTCGGCGATCTGAATCGGTGCGTAGGACGCTGTGCAGTAAAGACTATGACACGCCCTGCCCTAGTGCTCTCCAGGCGATGGATAACGGATGGCGCGCTCGCCTTTAGGCATCAAGCCCTTCAGCCATAAATCAGCATTATAGCGATAGCAGCCGATTATTATTTGCCTGATTCGCCTCCCTTCTCCATCCTATTCCTGCGTTCCATCAAAAACACCTCCAATTTCCCCATCTGCGTCCTCCTTCCCTTCGAAGGACAAACAAAAAGGCGGAAGGACAACAAAAAGACTAGAGAAGAATGGTTTGTTTTTCAACTTTCCAATATTTACACCTCTTTAAGAGGGTCGAGAGACAGGTTTAATCTGACGCTTTCTCCTCAAAAAGACCTCATATGAGGCCTCTTGAGAGTCCAATAACAATCTTTGCGCGTAATATTTGCGTTTGTGATCAGTTCTGATATATGAGTTCTGGCGACGCTGTTTTCAAGGAGACTGAAAAAAACACTCGCACGCTTGCCTCACTCCACACTCCGGTTCTCCCTTCTAACACTAGAGCCTCACTGACTATCCGATTTTTCTATTTTATGGTCACTTACCCTCCATCCTTGCTCCGTCATTACCGTGATTGAGTTCTTCCGTAGGAACAAACGTAATTCAGAGGTACCAGAATAGGTCTTGTTACGACATTTCTGAATGACAAGTAATAGAAGCTTAATTTGGAATTAAAATATTGTGCAGCTTTCTCTTCGCCAAAGTCCGAAATGTGGGATAGGTGAGATGAGAGGGCACAGACGAGCAGACGTGACGTCTCGTTTAGGCATATCGTGAAGTAGCATAGTCACACGTCTGCGCAACACCTCCGATCAGCTTTTCCTCTTTTCTGCTTCTCGAAACCAAGCAGAAACAATTGTCTGCCGCTCACCAGAACTCCCGACGGCTTTTCAGTGGGGTGGGAGCTGTATTTGGCTCGCTAGAAGGGGCTTGTACCAAGGGAGCGCACCACACATCCTACTTCCATCAAATACCATAGAAGATGGATGCGTATCTTAACAATAAGAGGGGGTAGTTGATGTCAATAGATGGATCTGTACCAATTAAAGGACAACCAGTTAGTGTTAGGCAGCGTTCACAGTTCGCGACGGCAGCGCCTCGGTCGCGCATTCGACGCGATCGATACGCATGCTTTCGACTGCATTGATCGCGTCGAACGCGCGACTGAAGAGCTGCCTTAGCAGAGTTCGATCCGAGCTGTGCATGCTGTCCCGACGCCACTTGTCCCTACACCACCTCCTGTGCCCGGGTACTGCCTACAGACGTTATCACTGAAGTCAGTCGGGGCGCGGGTTCTGGCACGGCGCCAGCCCTTTTCCCACGACTCCTTGTAGGCCAGCAACGATTCATGGCGCGCCCGCGCTGAAGCTCATGCCTCTCTCACAAGCCCAGACTGATTTCCGTGATCAGGACTCTATTTTTGCACAAGAAAAGGGCATATTTTCAGGTGTCCAATGCCTCCGGACTGGAAAAACTCATGGTCAGCACAGTGAACGTAACTCACCGCCAAAGTCACCCGATACCTGTCACAACCCTTCGAGTAATACCGGTGTCCTGCTAGTCGAACATTAGCTGTTCGATTAGATGAGAAGGAGAAGAGTAAGCGGGAAGAAAAAGGCAACCGGACGCCATTTCGCTCTCGACATTCTCACCATAATCTTCGTCCAATCCGCCCAGAAAGACAAATTGCTCCATAGCAAACCTGCTTTTTTCCTCATTCTACGTATTTTGCATCATTTTCCTACATGTTTCCCCACAATTTCTGAGTTGATCAGAAATATTGTGCGAGAAAGGCAAAAGAGGGCAGGTTAGGGTCTCTATGCGGACCTGGTTTTTTTTTTTTTTTCTCGACCGGCCAATCTCAAGTAAAGGCTTCCGGTCCCATCTCAGTAGTGAAAACCCCCAAAGGGATGTGGGAATGTTTGCGTAATAGCATCCAGCTAGTTCGGTTCAAGTCGGCTATTGTCTCTGACGCGGGGATACACTCGTAGTCACCTCAAGTGCTCTTCAGTGAAACGGCTCTTCTGCCGTCACCGCCGCGCCACCCGCCTTTTGTTCTTCCGCTTATCTCTACTTGGCAACAATAATTCAAGCTCGTCACGACTGAACCCGTTGGGATCGGGTTTCCCTTAAAATTTGGCTTTCATAGGGCTCATATTTCATCTCATGTAATTCCCTTATATTCTCCTTTCTATTATTATTATTATTATTATTATTATTATTATTCATTATTTCATAGAAGCAACTTTTGATAGTTGGTACTGAATAAGAGAGACCCATTGTAGAATGTCTTGGAATGCGCCATGAGCTCGATTCTCTTCCGAGATCGTAGAAGAGATTGAATGCAAATTTGGCCAATAAAGTCAGGCACACTGTCCATGTACAATTTGATGTATTTATCCTCCCACATAATCCATGTAGCAGCTGACGTTGGAGGGGTGGAAGGCTCAATTGACCATAACGGAGTCACTGAGGAATGTCGATGGGATGCGTCATGCACCTGACTCTCATGCAGAGTCGAAGAAGAGTTTAAATGCAAATTTGGCCTGTACTGTCACTAGGGGCCTGCCCATGTATAGGTTGGGTATCTATCCTCCTAGATCAGCCATGAACCTACTGACCTTGAAAAAGCCCATAGCGCGGTCGGATCTCTTAACTAGCTTTGATAATAATGTTCCCGAGCACAGACATTGCTCATTTTTCCCATATTCTGCTTCATTCAAGTTGAAAGTCCCCCTAAAGAAGGTAATTATTAGCAGAGCTGGCTGCTATATGCAGAGCAGATAAATCATGGGCTGAATTCCGCCCAGGCGGCTTAGCCCACGCTTTGATAAAACATTATCTCTAGAGTTGTTTCACTGTTACCAAACTCGCCTGGAAGGATAGAAATGCCGAATCGTCCAACTAAGATGACTGCTATAGACGCTGCAGTTCACGTTCCGAAAGATCTGAGGATTGGCGGTGGCGGCTCATGGTGCAAAAGTCTGACCACAAACGAAACACGATCCTGCAGCCTACACTACCCGGGTGAGCTATCCGTTTCGCCGCCATGGTTGCTTACAGATCTCAAGGGCTACGGCAAAATAGCCAGTAAGCTGGGAAGGAACAGCGGCTCTGGTGGCTTATCTCATAGCGCACACGCCCAGAAAGCGTGAGGCAACTTTAGGACTTCGGGCGGGACTGGAAAGCGCGAACCACAAAACACAGCACTCGTTTGCGAACTGCATTGTTCAGTAGGTCCCAGCAAGCCAATGTATGCGCCATTTCTCATTCAAACTCTTTTTGAACTAAAATGAGATGCGTGGCGCATCTTCAAAAATCTCGATTAGTGGCAAGTTTCATCCTCCGATCCCTTTACCTTAGTCCGTCGGGTGAAAGTCAAGGGTTAACCCAAGTATAAACTACTCCCGCATGCGTCAATGGAAAAGGGCTACTTCCATATATGGAGTACATTCTCTTAGAAATTCCTTTCAAAAAGAACTCTATTCAGAAGAACTCTATTCAGAATCTGAAAAGAAATCTCGTGCTCAAAAACGTCGACCGACGCCAGCTGCAGAATAATAAAGACGTCCTGGCTCTCTTTTCAGGGTATTGTCTTCTTTTTTGTGGGAAGTGCTTAGCATATTCTATAGTGCATATTGGTTGTTTTAAGGGGATAGCTTAAAGGCACAGTTCGCGACCGCAAATTGCGGGAAACGGAACTCAAATAGGCACAAAAAAGTGCTAAGTATCTGATTAGCGGAGAAAAGCAGCAGAAAAAGCAGTCCGAAATGTTATAGAGAAAGATAACATAGTGGCTACTAGCTAGTAGCTAGCAGCCGGTGAGGGTCGGCATGGGCCTAAGGGGTGTCCATGGGCCTAATTAGTCAGCTTCTAGCGGAGTTCTTGCCGTTTTTCACATTTGAAAGTAGCGGACGTGTTGGATGAGTTTGGAACTCATTCAAGTTGAAACACAGGAATATGCGCCTCTCCAATTGTGGCATAAGCCAGTGATTACGCAACTCTGATAAGCCTACTTTTGGGCATCTTCTCTCCTCCCCCTGACCACACATCAGTCAATAAACTTTGGTATCAACAGTGCTCCAACACCTGCCTCCCTGCTTGATTTTTCCTTTTGGAAAATCGTTTTGAAGCTATTCTTTTGGTAGGATTTCCCTCCCTTCTTCCCAGTTTTGCTTTCCACTCTTTTGTTCCTCTTCAACTCTTTGCAGTTTCCCTTCCTCGCGTTGCCCTCCTAAATTGTTTTTCTGAATTGTTTTTAGTCATTATCTTATATTATACTGATATATTATTATATTTATATTTCATATTAGAATTTGTATGGGACCAACTGGTCCACTAAATAAGATGTCGGAATGTTTCTCGGAGACCAATTCGTACAGCGCCCAATTGGCAAAGTATTTTGGCGTCCCTGGAGGGTTTTTGCCGTGGATTCCATTGCACTCTCCGTTGCCTCCGCTCTCTCCATTAACATTCTGTTGAATACCAGATGAGCCATCATTCAAAAGTCGAAAATGTGAGTTGTCGATGTGACACGATGGAAATTCGATGAGCGCATGACCCCCACAAACTAACAAGATTGATACTGCTGAACTTCAGAGGCTTCTCCTGCTCCATAAGGGACCTCGCCCCTTACAGGGGATCTTTCAGGACGTGGAGCTCTTTTCCAAAACGGTCTGTCGCGTATATACGGTGTATGCATGCGTACGCCATAAAGTGCAGTTCTTTTTTTTTCTGCTGCGCGCTCACGGGATTGCAAAAGTGGTGCGAAAAAGTTGTACAAGTTCATGAAGGGCTACGCGATAAGAAGCGTTTCTGTTTTTATAGAAAACATTGGAAACTTTTAGACACGTTTCTATTTGAACTGAAATTTCGACTTAGACGAACATAAGAAAGCGGAACTTGCAGGAATATAAAGTTCTTAAAGAGTAAACGAATATAAAGAACCGTGAGAATTCGAACATCGACCTATTTTTCCATCCCTCTTTGATATTATCACGACCAGAAACGGGTAGTGGCAAAAAACATGCAACAAAATCGTTTTGAAAATGGGCTCCATGGGCGCAATTCAGCGACGGAGAGGGGGCACTTGTACTTTCACCGCTTCACCACTTCCGGTTTACAAGTCTCACTCTGGTGAAACTTGTGAACCCTTGTGAAGCTGGAGCAAGCTCGTCTAGCCACCATGGTAAAACGTGTCAACCAAGAAAAGCTATCTAGATGGGTCGACACTTCGACGTGAAGCAAAATGCCCCCTCGTCGCCGAACTGAACTGCATCATGCCCTGAAAGACCGACTTCCCTTCCTAGGGAGCAGAAAATTGCTTGTGTTACACCAGCCACCCCTCTCATTGCGGAAGACTATGCAGTTAGGACCACCATTAGTTGAGTTAATTTCGGAATTTCTTTAGTCCTGATCCTGCAAACCCCGAGCTTTAGCCTGTCCCTGTATCAGTTTTTTTAACGACTTTTTTCTTCTGTTGACCCGAAGCGGGACTCGCACCTCTTGTTTCCCGAGCGAGAGTGCTATTCATCATCCTTTCAGCTCTAACTCACCATATTAAACGTTTAAGTGCTATCCCAGATGCTGGAACATGGATAGGACAATGAACGCCAACCTTTTCCGAAATCTCGATCACCGATAAAATTATCCGAGGTATCTCTTAATCCAAAAGAGCTTTTCTTTCGTCTTGAAAACAGTGAGAGAAAGGGAGAAAAGAGAGCACGAATCAGGCAACTTTCTGACTCCGAGGCTCTGACGAAGGCTTCAGGTTAGAATTTCAGCTCAAATGCCCACTTCACGATCATCATTTGGGCGGAGACACCCAGCCGTAACGTCACCAGTGCATCATTGGCCCAACTCTCAGCCAAAGACGGTACAGGGTAAAGAAGCACCAATGAAGCGGGCCTAGACGCACTTCTTGAGAACATCTATTTCTGCTACATCGTTATGCAAGCACTTTTCTACCTAGAACGACTTCTACAATCAGTTTCTGTTCCCAAGATATCCTCGCCTTGCTGGAGGGCTGAAGATCCATTTCGTCAATTGGATACCAGGATAATTCTATGAAATGAAAAACCGAACCTTGAAAATCTTTTCTTTCTCCTCGGTCACGTTGGGATTTCGCCAGTATCCACTATCAGGGTACAGCATCATTGTGTGAAACACATAGGAGGGTCCTAGTTTCCCGGTGGGGAAGAGGGGTCGTATTTGCCTCTAACCATAAGAGAAATCTGCTGCGTTGGGGGAAAAAAATGTTTCCCGGTTGTTAACTTTTCGCGTGATTTTTCCTGTTTCATGTGTACTATTCACCCCTCCCCCCCTTCCGCGCCCCAGTCCTTGCTCGAGTGAACATTTTTATGTGAAAAATGTGATGGAAAATTAGGTGTGATGGAAAATTGGTGGGTAGGTGTTGGGGAAAGGGGAGGGTCGTACCGACACCACCACTCCACACATCACGATGCTGTACCCTGTCTACTCCATTTCACCCGGCTACGTTTTTGTGTAATGAAATTACCCTTTTCTCTCACAGAAGCTCAAAAATTCATGAAAATGTCTATTTTCGGTTTCATACAATTTTGAAATGAAAAGTAGCCATGAAAGATTTTGCTGCTCTCACTGCCACCTTATTTTTAGGTGTCCTATCGCATTTCTGATAGAGCCTTCAAATTTACTCAATCACAGAGGAGTCGAAAACGGGTTGAATTTATGCTCTCATCAGATTCCTCTATTTTGGAGGCCGTGCCTAATTAGTGCTATTGCTTGGTTGGTGCTAGACCCGTCTGAGATAAAATAATTTTCAGCTCAAATCTTTTTGGACTCCCACACTACCGGACTTGTCCATGAGGCTAGAAATATGTTTCACCTTGCACACCGATTGGCCCTCACGATCTGGGCACGTCCTGTCGCTCGGGAAAACTTCAGCAAAATACGCCCCCCCCCGCTAGGATAAGTTGGCGTATGTAGGACATGTCCTGCTCAGCAGTCAAGGAGATCACTGTAGTAAACTGTGTTGAGCGCTAAATTCTTGATTCGTTTTGAGCTTGATGGACTTTCCAACGTGCTTCTGGGGTTTTGGTGAAGTTCCTACACATCCCTCGAAGTTCCAGTTCCACTCTGGACACCAAATTAAAGGAGAAGAGGTAGTCCAGTGAACTGGGAGGCGAATCCAATTAAAGGATGAGCACTTAAAATATTTCTAAGAAGATGACATTCGTATAGCGCACATTCGTCGCAGAGTGTTTTGGTCAGCTCAACTCCCTGGGGGACATCCACGAGATGCCTGCAACACCACCCGCCGTCTCCTTTACGAGCCTCTGATCCCCGTGCACCTCTCTTTCATTCTGTTGAATATTCTATGATGTTGTCATTCATAGTTCGAGGATGGGACGCTCGCTCATTTCTGCGCTATCGAGCAGGTTCTTCGACGCTCGGAGTGGACAATTCCAATCCTTCTCACTTCCACCTTGGCGCCTTCATTGAAAAAAATAAATTGTTTCGTGAATGGCTCGAACACTTCTATAAAACTAATGAACTAATAGGTATCGCATGTTGGAGCGGGGTTACGTATCGTCGATGGATGAAGGTTATTGCGAGGTTAGGTTTTTGTTTTGACGGGTTACTGCTTTGGTAGTGTTGTAAGATTCAAACCAAAGATGTCTTTATGTTGAGCTGGAAACTCTTTTCTGCTTCCTTTCTCTAAAGTTCATGAAAGAGCCGAAACTTCTAGCACAAACCCCCAAAATTTATCGCGTTCTTTTGAAAGCGATTCATTGACGATTCTACATTGAGTTAGTAGAGATGTGCTATGATGTCTGCACACCAGCCTAGCAACATGGGGTGATCCTTCAAATTGTGTCGAATTCGTGTTTAAACCGTGAATTGCTTTCGGGCACACGATTTTGTCTTATATTAGAGTTTATCGCTCAGAACTTCATCTTTGGATACTCGATTACTTCCAGGACTCCTATAGATGTAGTAGCAAATGCCTCATGAGAAGTTGTTCTGGTCACGTATTTTTTTTTTGTTTTTTTTTTCTTGTTTCGCGGATATAATATGACTTGCCCCTGTCCCGTTTGATAGCCATTTGCGGAAGAGATAGAAACTGGATTGTTTCGGGTATTTGATAAAGAAATAACTCAAGAAACCGTGACTAGAAGAGTTGAGGAGGAGATTTTGAAGGTTTGAGGATGTTTGGGGGGGAAGTCGTGTCGACATAGGTTTTGACAGGAGAGAGGGTCGTGTCTTGCGGAATTTCCCCCAACGGCAGTCTTTGAAAAAGCCCCTACACTCGGCTACTAAGAATCTCTTCTCGATTCCCCAGAAGTGTTCCTTGACTCACGTCCCAGATTTTCTCAAAAGCTGTGGAATTTTTTCAGTAAGAAACCGTTATCTCCTGGCCCTCTGCCTTCTATCCGTCCCTTTTGGCTCTGTGTCAGCGTTTACCCATCAGTTTCCATTCTTGATCGTTTTATTGCTGTCATCATGGATCAGGTCAACTGTATTGCCAGCTGTATGTGCTAGCTGATGTTAGCATATGCTAATTCGCACTGATGACATCTGTAGAACGTTCAGGCGCGTCGCCGTGCCGCTGTTATCACGCCAGCAGCTGCGCACATATGCACGGTATGCTGCATGTCATTTCTGCACGTAATTGAATCAGGGTGTCAATAGGTTCACCTCGTAGCACGCACTCGCCTCGCAGGGCATTTTGGCTGTTACATCCTCACATTTCGATTGCAAACTTCAGCCTCTAGAGCCCGGTAGAGTCTAAGCGTTCAATGGATGTAACTTTGAAGCGATTGGC
>MU932614.1:0-12962 GCA_036418165.1 Cooperia oncophora | reverse complement strand
CATACTGTTGGACTCGCCGTATGCAGAGGAATCTGATGCTGTCCACATCTTTTCATTTCGTTCATTTTGAGCAGAGTTATGCCAAAGCGGCGCTTTGCGGCGGTCTGCGGCGGATTAATCCGCCTTTTTTCCAAAAATTAGGGGCGGTATTGTAGCATAGTCTTATTCGCTGCGGAAGAAGAGGTGCGTCAGGAGAGAAGGGTTTGATGCGACGCCAAACCGTTTCCCGTTTCCCGTTAAAAGGTCGCGTGCGCAGCAGTGCAAATATGCGCGCGCGCGTATGCTTGTAATGGAGCGCAGGTGTGCGATGAATCAAAAAGTCGTCTGTTCGATGATTCATCACGACGTTCTCGCCTTATATTGTGATGTTACTACGCGCGCATTTTCTATAGTACGTTAATATTGAGTAAACGTAGTGATTACCTTGCAGGGCGGGCAGCCCTCGATAGACACGTTTAGACCCTTTGGGTTTGGATGGACCACAGCCACAGTATTTTTCACATTTTCAGAAAGCGTCTATGGGAGTTCGAATACTTTCACTTGTAAATGTTTTATATATTGAGGTTAATAGTTACATGTGTATGTTTCTCTTATATTTTTCTTTATGCATAACACGACATTGTTGTGTGATGGACGGAACATTTCGCTCTGTTCATGTCAAAGTTTTCGATGGTTTTGTTCTTCTGTTTCAATTTTTGGTTGTTCTTACGGACTACTCGAGCTCACTAATAAACTGCTATAATAGAAAGCAAGCACATTAACATCGTAACAACAAGCGAGCACAACATGGCGAATCATCAAACAGACGACTGATCCATCGCTCAAGTGCGCTCCGCCACAAGCATGCTTTGCACTGTCGTGTCGTTGCGTGGGCCATCGAACTCCTTGTCGCATACTCCCTTCGACAGTTTGTGGAGAAGATTCCGTGGTAACTTGCACTTTTGTGAATGGTCCTATATCGGAAATGTGCAGCCGACACAGATAGAGAATAGCAGCTGCCAAAACATCAAAATGTGCAAGAAATGTGTGGCGGACATGGGATTTTCCAAGAAGAGAGGACTCTAAGGTAAATGAGCCACTAATGATTTGTGAAAGCTGGAATGTGTGAGGCTAAAATGTTCGCTAAATGCCTTACTGTGGAGAGAGAGAGAGCAAAGAAAAACGGAAGATCACGCATCCGAATCGATCTTCAAATTGTTCTCAAATTCGCCGCGTCAAACCCTTCCCGCCAAACACCCCCTCTATCCGCAGCGCACAAAGATGTATACTATTCAATATGGCTTGTTTTCATACTAATACACCATGTTTCGGTATCGTCGACCTGCAAAAAAAGTGATTCCGTATGCAGGTGAGTCTCTCAAATATGAGTAAAAAGGCGTTTGGAATAACAAAAAGTGAAGTGGCATGAAATAGACTAAGTTGCTCGACGATGTGTAGCACAGTTTGCACAGTATTTGTCATATGTGAATGATTGCCTTATGCAGAGTTATGTGATACATTTCAGAAACCTGAATTTATTACCTCTAACTGTGGCCAAACAAAAACTTCATATTGACAGAACAAGAGTTTGTTATTCGTAATATGGTTTCTCAACACATAAAATTTTATTTGTACCTAATCCGCCCTCTATCGATTGGAGACGTGGTCAAACTTTTTCTGAAAGACATGGTGAAGTGAATTATTATAGATATATTATCAAAAACTACTCACGACTAATGTAGTAAGATACAACAAAAAAGGACCCTATACCTTGAGCTGGATCAAGCCTGCAGTCAGTACAAGGCAAGATACCAGCTTCGAAGTAACTTAATGAATCACAACCATCAAGGATTTTCCTCAGCTTATTCATAGGAACAATAAAAGCAGAGATGAGTAGCGCTTCTGGGAACACCATATGGAAAGGGGCAAGGGTAACCTCCAGGGAGTAGAATAATAAAGAGATGCAGACCTCAAAGTTCTTTGAGGCCAACCATGCAGACCTCAAAGTTCTTTGAGGCCAACCAAAACATTGACGGCTAACGGGTTGGTTAGGTAACAAGAAGGGTTGACTAATCCGTATATTGATGATGTTATCAGTCTTACTTGTAATCGATACTATAGAAAGAAGTGTGCCAGAGGCGTCATGATATCACTTTACTGGCATACCGCCAGATTGTAATTGAACGCCATCATCCACATTATAACTAGAACTAGAAAGGATGTAGAAGAAACACAAGTCAGTATTGCAGATCAAGGGCTCTACACATCGTGCAGTATTGAAGGGAGGCGTGGTACTGAGATTCGTGATTTTGTATCTTGGGCGGCAGCAAAGTTTGTTCTACACAAATAGCTTATTTCTAGTCTCCATTTTCCAGCCCTCTATCGACGTGCCATCTGAACGTCAAAATGCGCGCCAAGCGCATGAATAGCTTGAGATTGGCCGAGCTCAGCAAACATTGTGAAGACTTACGAAGTGCCTCGGAAGTACCTGCTGAGAACGATGAAGCTCGCGGCGAAGTATCCCTCTCAGCAGCTGTGGAGGTCATCGAAAATATACTTGCTCGCTATCTTGCGCATATCACCGGCAACTATTTCCAGGACGATGATGAAGAAGAACTAGACATTAGGCTATTTTGAAAAAAACTGTCTACAATTTCTTTTTTCTGTTCTATTTTATTCCTATTCCCGTTTTTTTTACTATATTTATATATAAAGTCAGCGTTTCTTCTGGAACTCAGAGTTCCTTTCTCGTCAGTCTTCATTATATCCCAATCGCGCTTTGTCACCGATGGCTAAAATAATTGCTCAAGTACAGTGAAGTAGATCATTTGCCTCCGCTCACGACTTACCTTAAACCCGACCTAGTTTCCAGTGGGCGAGGAGACTCGGCCATAATAGCAGCCCTCACACGCTGGGAGCTCATAGCGCCTAAATAGGCCAAGATGGCCGAGATGGATCAAGAAACAAACGATCTATACACGTAGTAGCCAGAAGTCGTGAAAATGTAGACAGCATCCATTACAAATGGTAAAAGCAGGCAAATGGAACTCTTTCCTCAGCGCCTGGATTCCCTATCCCGAGCCTCCGTTCTGCCCGCTTTCTTCTCATACCGTCGGTCTCCTCCTCTACACGCGCAGAGAATGCGCAGCGTTTTCATGGAGATTTAACGGCAGGAAAGTTGAACTAGTCACATCTGAAGCCGACAACACTTTACTAAACGACGGGTGTTGGACAAGGCACTGTCCGCAGGCAGCCTGCAGTTTCATCCTCCGATTTGGAGATATGTTGAGTAGGAAGCCATGAGGGAGGTGCATAGGGTGGTCGCACAGGTAGATCGCGCCCCCTACGTGAGATCTGTAGTTGGCGCGCCCCCCAGGCAAGGTGGTCTTTTCGCGGGCCCCTCAGGCAAGATAGGGGAGGGCCGCCGGGTATATAAGGTCTAGTCGTAAGACTCAAGCAGCTCTCCTTCTGGTGATTCAACACGCGACCTCGCCATCAACGGATTCCATCGCCGTCGCAGCACTACTGGCGCCGTCGCCGGAACCTACGCCGTGCAGCACACTCAACATCTAATTATTCCTGTATTTGATTCTTGTTGTAAATAAAAATCTAGCCTTATCACCGCTTCAGCCCACAACGCCCCAAACAAGTAGTTTCTTCAGCTCGCATATAAAACTCGAATTGTACTCCCGGCGTATCACAGAAATTCCCACCGATTGTGCGGAAGATTCATTTCAGGCTCGCTTCCACCCGCGAGTACGGGCAGGCTAGACTGATTACCGATGGATCGCTGATGAAAGTCAAGTCACGACCCACAAAAACCCCACCCTGCCTCAACACCGCTAGAGGGAAATTGACGTCTGAGAAATAGGGCAAGTGCTTTATCATGAGTCATCTGCTATGCTCCAGCACCGTCGACATGTTGTGCTCTCTACAGTCGCGATCCCTCGTACGAAGTACGCGGCCTGCAGACCCACACGGGACGCGACGCCGGCTGCATCGGGCGTGGCGGCTAGCAGCCTGCGTGGGCCAGCAAGATCACTACGCCCTGCATTCTCTGCTTCTCTACACTCACGCCATTTCGTGCTCCTCTGCGTCCCCTCCTCTCTCCTCTGTGCGCTTTGCCCGCACTTTGCCAGCTGGCCACGCGCAGTCAGCTGATCGCGGCCATTTATTTAGCATTTTTGCTATTAGACTGCTCGCCAGGCTCCAAAAAACGCAAGGTAAGTTGATATTATTCATTCTAATTTTAGGAGTGACAATGTTTTTTGCTTTTTGCAGCTTAAAGGCACTTTCCGCGATAAACTAACCCCATATGCTTTAAAAATGTGCCAAATGTCTTCAGGCGAACGACTGCAGGCGGCTGTGCGCACACCTAAAATTTCCAAAAAAGCAGTTTTCCCGCTAGAGAGCTGGGCAAATCAGCGTCCATTGGCCACCCCTAGGCCCATGGCCCCGATGCCCCAATGTCGACAACGCAACCGACGAGTGCACGCTGAACTTCGAGCTTGCGTTGCTTGGCAAGTCGTCGGAATTATTGCGCCGAACAGCTGATGGCTGTCTTGTGCTTTTCACTGTTTTGAGGTTTTTTCGCTTATTATTTCGTTTTGTTTTGTTCACCTGTTTTGTTCACCTCTTCCATTCCCCTTTGCCATCCATTTTGATCAATAATCGCGTGTGCGTTGAATTGTTTGCAATCGGTTTGCTCTGCTTCTTCGTTTTTCGTTTGTTTCCAATTTTTTTTAAGCTGCCATTTTTGCTTTATTCAATTAGGTACGTGTTAGTTTCATGTTTCACCCGATGGTACTCGTTATTTGCAAGACCAGAAGCCGACGCGTGCTAATCTCGAAAAGGTTCGTCTTGGCTTTTTTTTCTTATTTGTGAGTTGATCTTATTGGAGATATGGTTTTTGCTTTATGAATCCGCCGTGTTGAAACGTGATGTGGAATTCACTTGCAAAGTTGGGAACCGCGAAATTCGCAGAAGAAAGGAAATTTATTTCGATTTCAAGAACCGCAAAAAATTTCTCTGCGAATTCCCGCCAGCTTCCCAGATGTGACGAAATCCCTGATTAGCTTCTTCATCCGTTTCCGGGCATTCTGCCGCCAATTCCGCGGCGGAAATAAGGGAAAACTTTCAAACAATAGCAAGAGATTCGCAGGTTTGCCGCTATTCTACCAATCGCACCAACGGCAAGAAGCAAGCGATTGATCCCCATCACTTCTTTTTTTTTTGCAAATTGTGCGGAATTGGGGGAATGCGGAACTTGCAGAAGAAGAAAGCTTCTTTTGTTCCCGAGAGCAGCAAAAAAGCGCTTCATTTCTCTACTTACTTTACTCTTTGACGTATACTGTCGCTATTCATTACATTTTGGCTGAGATGCCGCAGAATTTTCTACCGTGATTGTTTGCTGTTTTCCTTCACATTTCTGATGTCTCTCACTTATGACCGATGCAAGTCTGATGGCATGTCTGATGGCTCTCCAATGACACTCATTCTTCAGTATGAATGAGTTTCAATATTTGAATATTTCAATATGAATGCCTTGGTTCTCCTTGGTCATTTCGTTGGTTTTGTTGTTGTTCACATCAAAGTTGCGATGTCTGTTTCGGTTATGGTTTCTCTTGGATTGTGCACATTTCTTTGGTTTTGTTGTTGTTCACATCAAGGTTGCGACGTCTGTTTGTAGTTATGTTGAAATGTTCACTATTGTTAACAATTATGTCACGAAATCATTAAATGATCCTTTAAAAACCCACGTTTTTTATAGAGAAACTTATAACTATTGAAAAACGGCCAATCACGTGCTCGCGGTTAGCACAAGGGGTAAACCTAGGCATCTGAGGCGCACAGAGAATTATTTACAAGCTCAAGACGACACTCCGGACTACTACAGTACCCGAACTGCGCGTGAAATCAAGTCCATAGGAGCAGCAAATGCACTCATTATACAGCCTCTGGACAGGTGTGGAAAGCGGAAACCGGCGTCGCTTGCGTTTTCTGCTCCTGTCCAGAGGCTGGTCCCACCCCGATGCAAAAGACGAGTCACACTGGCCATTGAATTTCGGGGCGTACATTGCCCCAGTAGGGCCTTCTCCACTCACGCAGCCACCCTTCAATTCACGTGCGGCTTATGGCAGCGGTGGCCTACTGCTTATTTGTCTTGTCTTTTCAGTTTTTTTTATTCAGGTCGTGTTTGCTGATGAGAAAAAAATTTGACGGCCAAGACAAAAATCGGTCCTACCGGCACGAACTTGAGAAAGAGAAGCTTCATTTTTCCAGGAGAAACTTCAGAGACGTGCCCTTATTATGGTCCGGTTGCCATCACTCCAACGGGACGTCTGAAGTTGTGTCTCGTTTAAATGAAAATGAAGTCTCCCAATTATCTAACTGTCATGCGACGAGGTCTTCTCCTTTTCTGGCGTAGAAATCGACAAGAAAACCTCGTTTTCGTTTATGATAATGTGCCAATTCACACCAGTCGAAGCACTTGAGAGTGGTTCAGTCGCCATCAAATCGCTCTTTTGCCCTGCCAGCACATAGCTTTGACCTAAATCCATGTCGACAAAGTGTAGTGCGGCTTCATCGGTGCGCAAGACCTATGCCGAACACCATGAGCCAATTCACAAATGTCTGCGAGTTCAAGAAGTCAGTATTGATGCATGGCACCATGTCGAAATCTTATTGAAAACCTCTATTCGATCATGGACAACCGCAGCCTCTGGAGAAATGGAGCTCCAGTAGAAAACTAAGTTTACAATTCATTCGTTTTGTTATACACTTATTGCGTTGGACCAGTTCGGATTCGCCCAGCTTCGGCGGGCGCTCTCTCCTTCCGTGACATGGACTCGGCTTTGCCGAACGGCGCGAGGAGGTCGCTGCTGCCTAGTCTACTGGGACGCAGCTGTAAAAAGGATTTTTCTGCATCAGCCAAGAACTTTGCGAAGAGCAACCGCAAAACGAGCAGCGCCCTCCCTTCAGGACGCAGAAGTAGCAGCAGCGCTCGCCGCGTCACAGGAGGAGGAGCGCCGGCGTCAGTCAGTGATCCGACTGGTGCGTTTTCATATGCTTACAAGTTATAACAGCCCGTTCAGAAATCTCTGAAGCATCCGACTGGCCCTTCATTCTAGTTCTCAACTTTGAAGCGTGCTTGTCTTAAATGGCCGTCCCGCATTCAAGCAGTATAGCGCTTCAAATGGCCTTCACTGAGGTTGCTGGTGGAAGATAATTGTGGTAAGAGTGATTAAATTAATTGTTGCTGCTCATGACATCTCTGTAAACAAACGTCATGCATTTAGAAAATAGGGCCAGCTTAGCGGTCGTACCTAATGTCGTTACTGTAAGCGCTTGAGAATGAGTTGTGTTGAAACCGTTAAAGGCAGTTGGCACGATGATTTCCTACTTAGCGTAAAAAATGCTAGTAGGGCGCTGTATAGTGCGGAAATGGCGAAAGAAATGCGAGTGAAACGGTCAAAATCCGGCGAAGAAAAAGCCTCCGTTGTCAGCGACTTGTAAATCGAATTTCCCGTAGGCATCTTACCAACCACCGCTGCATGCATGCGGCATCACCGCCGCTTCATACCAATCCCTTTGCTTTATAATTTGCTCAGCAAATGAATGAATACGAGCGTCAGAAACGGTCGTCCGTTTGTGGGCGGGCGGGCAAGGAAGGCGTTTGGGACGTAAAGTTGTTGCTCAATAGGGCGTTATAGAGGTACCCTCCTTGGAAAAGGCTTCACGCAGCGCCTGTCCGAGGTCACGGAATTCTCTTAAGGCAGTTCGTGACAAAATCCGCTACACCTGATATAACGATTTTATATCTTGCCCAACTCGCCCTTTAAGCGTCGTTGATACAATGGGTCCCATAAATTGTTATGGTCGCTGTTAGTGGTGAAGCCGAATTTCCCCCATGTTAACTTGTCACTTTCAGCTCCTATCACTTGGTATCACCTCCTGTCACCCGCCAATAATGTTCCCGTCCTACACTTATACCACTTCTCGAAACCTAAGGTCCTACTGCTGCTGTAGCCTGCTTACGGATGTGTTGCCCCTCACTTTCCGAAGCCTCATATCGAATCTTATCAGCTGTTATCAGTGATTCTGTCACCACGCCAGAATGGTTCCGCGTTTTACACCCCATATCACTTCTCACAACCAAGGTCCCAGCGTTGCCATGATCTGCCTTATTTTTTGTGATCCTACCATTCCGAAGCCCCTTATCGTATATCCGCTGCTATCACTTTCTCTCAATGTTCCTCTCCCACCCCCTACATAACTCCTTGAGACCAAGGACCCACTGTCTCTATGAGGGGCGCTATAGATTTGGTGATCCTCCCCCTCTGACGCCTCGTATCAGATCTTATCTGCTGATATCACTTCCTGCCACCCATCAGTAATGCTGCTGTCCCATACCCAATAACATGTCATGAAACTGAAGTCTCACTGCCACTGGGTCGGGCGCGGCTATATTCGCTGTCAGGACACACAGCCAGGCAGACCAGGACCACGACACAGACAGACAGACAGGCATGCTTAAACGATATATATAGCTAGGCTTGATCGACGGTTTGGCGGTATAGTGGAAACCGGTATCGATTCTGTTGCGAAAGTTGTCCAGAGTACCAATTTTTTCAAAAAAAAAAATGAACCGAAAAGCGTCTTGTTCTTCCAAATCAGTTTCCTGGTGTTGACTTGCAAAACTGGTATTGATTGCTTACCTCATTTTCAATTCGAATTTTTTCAATTCATTTTCAATTTTTTGAAAACCTCATGTGAGACGGGACTTTGTAATACGTATGGGTGGGACTATCATTATGTGGAGCAGTGTGTGAGTGTGTCACGCTGTTAAAGTCGTCTCTGCCTTCTTGGTGAAGCGCGGATGCGACAACCAGTGATAGGTAACGAGTAATACGAACGACATGATACAGTCATATCATTTTCTCCTTCAAACATAACTGGTGCGAGAACGGGTTTGGGCTGAGGCTACCGCCGACAGAAACTCATCCCGCAACACGCCCAGACGTCGGCAGCGAACTGCCACGGTTACATACTTATGCTGCCTGCTGATATAAAGGGAAGGGTCAGGCAGTGTGAGTGCGCCACGGCGCCAAACACGTTCTCTGTCACTTGTTGAAGCGGCTAGCGACAATCGCTAGTAGAAACTGAGTCATAGGAACGATATGATACAGTACTGTCACTTGCTCGCAGAACGGACTTGGAACACCGCAAAACCCATCTGCTTGACACGCCCCTTCGAACGTAGCGTAGCCTGTATGTGCTATATAATTATGTAGCGCTGCAGCCGCTCCATGTCAGTCTCTTCCCTTCGCACTGTACTTTGCAAATGAAACGATACTTTTGTTGTGTTGCAGCTATGTAGGTCACTATAACGATACTTTTCACGGAAAAGCGCCACACGCCGCCTGCTCAGGGAAGTCCTACTTGGCATCTTAATTCTACATGTCATGGAGATTTGTCGCGCCACTTGCTTCAAGTTATACGTTTTAGTCATCTGTGTTACGGTACGAACCTGTATTCAACTATTAATATATCTTGATTGATAATGTTGTATTTTCGTAGTGCTACTGACAACTTATCACTGTTTGATGCTGACTGCCCCTGCACAGCAACTCTTCCCCACCACAACAGACGAATACGAGCCCCCCCCTCCCTTTTGGGGATCCCCAATGATGATGTGCCCTGGTTGTGACGCCTTTGCGTTAATTGTTCGCAGTTGATTGTCCGGTTATGACCATCCACCCCGTTCCCTCCTCCCCCCCCGTCCGCCCCCCAAGCCAAACGGGCTAAATTATCCTCTCAAGCATATTAGTGAATACCCAACAACGGTGTGTATGCTATTTTAGCCCCAGAGTTCTTCTAGCTAGCCGACTTGGGACTGCCTCCGGAGCCGCGGAGAGAGCTAGTCCTGCAAATAGTCTGCAAATATACAGATGAGTGAAGTATTGAGGTAACTATAACTTACACGATATACACACAACCAATTACAAAAAAGTGGAGAACAGTTAGCGAGTAGAAGCTCCCGCGGCTCGTGCACTGCAGGTGAACTGGACCCCTGGTGCGACATGTTTTTACGTCACTCTCTCTACTATGCCCTGCCCCACCCCCTTATGATTTTGCATGCGTATTCTTCACGCCAATTCACTGCGTCTGGCGAAGTAACGCTTCACACTCGTCATCGCGACGACAAGAGTTGCTCGAATGTGACACAGCAACTGACGACTAGAGTTGAAAGACAAGCATTACTTAAAAGTCTTTATTTAACGTAGAGCTGCTAATTCGTAACATATGGATCTGTCGGTGTGATTCCAGTCGGTGAAAATGGTCGAATCGAGAAATGTTTCGGACTTCTGCGCGGTGTTGTGCGACGAATTGAGCACGTTGACTCGCTTCGCAAGTATTGCGCCAGAGCGCAATCATGCGTTTCGCCGGAATTTCTGGTAGTTTCACGTTCCGGTAAAAGTCAGCAAAGATGAAGAAGAACACTGCTGACACGAATTTGTCCAAAGACAGACGTCCAGGATCGACATCGCATTTATGACCGTCCTCAATTTCCTGAAATAAACTTGAATTAGTAAATTTATGAGTGAGGTCTGGATGTTCTTAGCATGAAAAAAAATTGACAGAATTCAGGATGTCAGGTACTGGAAGAATTCGAGACTTGTTTCGAGCCAAGGGTTTAGACATGAAATCTGTCGAGAGGGTCGAAAAGCATGACAAAGAATGAGAGAATGTTGTTGAATCCGTCCCATTCCATTTGGTGCAACGAAGCACCATCTGTCACACTGGCCGTCCAATTGCTTCGTCGATCGAAGGCCGCCACTGGTGCACCCTGCAAGGTCCATGCCCTTTTGTCACGTTCCGGCCGAGTCTGTGAACAGGCACACAGCTGTGGAAAATGCTTCATCCACACGAAGCCATTCCGAACGAGCTGAAATGAAAATGTGGCCAGGAGGATCATTTCGGTCGTTGATGCGTGAAAATCCTGCTGCCGGAAGCAACATCAACAAGGAAGCTGTTCAGCCGCATATTCCGTCACCGCCCTTTCCGTTGGTGCGAATCTAGCCTTCCGCATTATTTTGTTCGCTGCGGGACAATTGACTTGTTGGTTGGGACGTCGGGTGCACACGACCCAAATCACCTCCCATCTCCACCGTACTCTCGCCGCCTTTCGAGATGATACTTGGCCCACTTTACCGTGGCGCTTTCGCACATGACAAGGACTCATATTACATAGACGCAAGCAGCTTGTTCTTTAGTAGGAGCAGACTCTGCTCACGGCACATCATCGTTGTAGAAAGAACAACCAAGGGGTTCTGCATTGTATTAAATCTTTCAGCTAGGATGCCCTTAGCCAACAGCGGTACAGCATTCTCGCTTCCCGTGCGAAACCCATAGGGGGGTCGTACTTGGCCGCTGGGGAGGGGGGGGGTCGTAATCTCAAGGGTCACTCAGAGCCGAGCAATGCTTCGACATTTCAGTTGATAGTGGGAGTGGAGCTATGGAAGTCAAGATGTTAAAAAAATGAAAATTATTATGAGTGTATTCTTTACAGATTTAACTGCTACGTTTAACAGCCCTCTTTTCATGCGAAATCCCCAAAAATGGGTTCGTACTTGGCCGCGGGGGACGTGGGTATCGCAAAAGTAGGCTCGCTAGGCATCAAACAGTACAAAAGTGTCATTGCTAAGTTTGATGGAACGGACGGAAAGCTGCAGAAGACCCGGATGTAAATAGGACTACAAAATAATAAAAATTTATTAGCAATATAGCAAGAATAGCAAGAATAAATAAATAAATAAATATCAATTAATAGCATGAACTCGTAAGTAGATGACTAAATAATACGTCTCAAACAGATTCGTGCGTATTGTCCTTTCCAAACCCTAAACAAACATCTGCTTGCATGGATAAAAGCACCTGAAATCAGAATTTACACCTTTCCACCACCTCTGCGTAGGAGCGTAATGCACGGCGCACACGGACCAAATCGATCAGTGATAGCCGAGCTCCTCTTTCACTCATTTGAAGGGAAATATGTGTTTTGGAGGCACACTGAGTTTTCGAAGGTGTATCCTCACAATGGCACAGAAGGAGTCGATTTTTCGGGTGGGTCAGAGGGTAGCGCGTCTGTGACCCATCTAAAATATCTCCTGAACTAGCGGGTCTTCAGAAAAACTGTAAAGCTTATTGGAAAGAGAAAAGATAGGGCGGTTTCAAGACGATTTTAATCCTGATGAAATTGCGTTCGAAATAAGTAATCCTCGTGTGAAGCATAAAAACCCGCTTGCCATTTACCCCTAGCCGATCCGAAACCCATCCGAAATATTTCACGAACGGGGAAACATTCAGATTGCAACTGGGTAGAAAACGCAACAGTAGGAACATTCCCGTTGCATGCTGCTAACCATTCATCAAAAGCCGCGCCCCTCAAAGAGATATAACCCCCCGAAAAGACCCCAGGACGTTGGCAAGTCCAACAACCGCGCTCCAATGACGTTTTTCCAAAGAAAGCGGTCGCAGCCTTGCGCCCTGCAGCCTGATCGATAATAGCCAAGTATGGAACGATTTACTGCCGCCTGGTTATCCTTTTTTCATTTGGCTCCGCATTTTTTGTATTTTCATGTTTCGCTTTGTTGTGTCGTGCATGTTTTCATTATTTCCCCGTCACCATTCATTGAATGCACATCTGGGCCCTGACACGCTCACCTTGGGGCTATTTTTTTCACCAATTCAGCCTATCAATGATCACCATTAGCCGCTATTTCAATTGTGTTTCTTTTACAAGTTGCATGTCATACATAGTTATCGAACGAGGAGTTTTATTTTGAATCCTAAGACAAAATTGTAGGTAATGCGAGGCTGTTGTTCAGCCTCATATTGCATGAGGCTGAAACAGCCTTTTATTTCCTGTATTTTAGAGCAGAGTGCGCCTTTCGAGAATCCAGATTCCATTTCAGGAAGTC
>MU932613.1:0-11719 GCA_036418165.1 Cooperia oncophora | reverse complement strand
CGGTGGGGTATTCGTACCCTTGGTTGGCGGGCAAATTCTGATCTGGAGAGGTCAAGGCGGGATGTGATCGAGCAAGGCAGGGTACAATACGAATGACGACGGTTACATGATCAATACTGGGTGGGTCACAAACACTGACCAGCAGTCCCAAAAACGGAATTGGAACAAGAGACAACTAGCCGCTAGAACTTATTGCGCAGCCTGAATGACCTGAACCTGTATGAGCTGCGACGAAGTTGCTACCATTACGGGAGCTTTGTCTTGAAGGACTTTTAAGGTGACCCATCACTTCAGGTAAACTCCAGTATTGATCATAACACCGTCGTCTTTCGTAATGTACCAGTACCCCGCCTTTAATATACCAGTACCCCGCCTTGCTCGATCACATCCCGCCTCGACCTCTCTAGATTAAAATTTGCCCGTCAACCAAGGGTACGAATACCCGACCACCCCCAGTACTTCACTTCTTTTTGGCTCATCGCTTATCGGCTCTGATGGACTCATCGTCCCTGGTCCTATTAATCTGTGTTCGTCTATCATCGATTCGCTGGTACTACGACTCACAAGAAGCTAACTTCAGTATTACCGCCACGGTACGTAACCCACGTCGCGCCCTTTAAACTGTCCGTCTGTCATAAGTGCGTTGAAGACATCAGCACGGGCATTGAAACTACGCCGATAATTTCCTTTGTCTGGGTGGAAGAAGACTGGTGTGTTTCGGATGTCCCTGTGAGGACTTCGATGTAAGGATAGGGATCTATCCTTCCGTTACACCTGCTTCAAGTACTTTGGTGGTGCTGCACGCTTGATGCTAACCAGGATAGAAACGGCTTAAAAGCTCGCTCAAGTAAACATCAAACTGAGGTGGTATTTTGGTGGTATTTCGAACTATTAGCCTCATCGCCTCGAAAGGTGGAACAGGTGGTACTCGCATGTAGTTGGTCACGTTCACAACTACGACTTTTCAACCTGGGAATAATTTTTTTCACAAAACCTAGCTACATTGGTGAGATCATCCACTGAAGAAGAACAAACATTTACTGTGGAAACTAGAGAGCCAAAGTTGAGACGGGCACTGCTTGGGCACAGTTCCGCCAAGATATGAGGAAATTCTGTTGAAAAGTTGCCACCAAAAACGTTGTCTACAAGAGTAATTGGTACTGCAGGCGCCACGTCCTGACCCTGAAGTTTCTTGCCACACCAAGGACCAAGTCGTGTTTGTACTCGAGACCCTGAATTACCTCTCCAATCTAACTACCAGTCTGTAGCGTTCTGGGTCTGAACTGTAGTTGCATCAAACTGGCGCCAAATGGTATCGTCACGGAAAAATGTCATGTAAGTAATCTCTAGTGATAGTGACGTTTTTCGCTTTTCCAATCACTAGGCATGCAGTAAAACGTCATGCAATAAGTTGGGAAAGCACTTGTAAAAGATTAATGTGTGGTCTGGAGTAAGTTAAAAGTAATTCGGTTCTTTATATTCAAGATTATTCTCCAATTGCAAATAGCTAGGAAAAAGTATTGTAATCGTAGTATGGTCAACTTCCGCACAATTCTCGTGGTGGTGCTGGCGTAAAGTCTAGTGTTATACGTACATCCATTGCGAGTTACATTTAACTGGGCGCCGCTTTGGGTTACGGTACCGTGATGGTAATACTGAAGTTAGCTTCTTGTCTACGACTCGTCATCCTATATTGTGTTGTGAGCATTTTATTCACTGTTTCTCTGGAAGTTTCATTCACTCATATTGTTGTGGTGCATTCACTTTGGATATAACGTTCCTTATAAAGTCTCTTGGTGCCACCCTTCGTTCAAGGCATATTCTGTTGAGTGGATTCTCGGTGCAACCGGTCGACGCCGTAGCCGGGGAAGGGAGAGCACTGTCTCCCCTTAGCGACTAATTCATTCTGGTCTAATGTCACCAACTAGTGAAAGCTTATTGCTTTGCTAGCAGGTTGTGAGAACCCAACCTCATGTGTAGTTGAAGTCTCCAAAATCGCACTCCGATTTTGCTTGTACTTTGGTTATAACGCATTCTCCACCCACCCGGCATTGTTCCCCAGGCAGCTACGCTGTCCGAGGAATGAAGCACTCAACCCGTATTCTCTGAGCACTTCCCATATATCAGTTAGTTGTCCATGTGAACCAGTTTTTGGCAAAAGTTTGTGTGCCGTGAGCTCTATTTATGATCCTCTTCCTGCGGTGGAGTCAAGTATAGTTGCCATCATAAAGGGAGGGGATGGTGTATGTAGCTGGCCTGCGGAAGAAGCGAGATGCAGCATTCGCTTTAAGAGTTTTTTTTTAATTTTTTCAATTCTTTCGGAGGCCTCACGCGCTTTCCATATGTAGCCCTGCCGCGAATTCCTCCCGTGCGGAAATTCAGGAAAAGGTTGATGAATGGGAAGCTGAATTTGCGAAATGGAGAGTGTGGAGCAGAAATTTATATAGGGCAGAAATTTTCCACAACGTAATGAGGTGTCTTTGCTGGGATTGGGGAGACATACCGATTTCATTTCATATCGGACACTTTCCAAGCCGGGACAGTTTTTATATCAAAGGACACACTCTTCACGTCAGACAATCATTCCAGATCGTGCAATATTATCCTCTTCTACATATGTTATCTTCTTATTCACCGTGTTATGTGCAAAATTCTTGCCAAATGCGGGACCCCCTTCCCCCCTCCCCTTCCCCTCCCAAATTCTGACTCTGTGTGACCTACTTTCACAGTCCGTACCTTCACCCCTCCCCCTTCCCCCGCCGTGAAACCCAGCTCTGTGTGTGCGCCCACTGTTACACACAGAGCTAGGATTCACGTGGAGAGGGAAGGATGCCCACGCCTCATGAATTATCTTCAAAATATTACCACCTGGTGGGCCTAGACATCTTCAAGTAACTATCAAAAATAGTACCTTTATAAACGCGTCAACTATTTACTGGTCTGGCGCGGGTTAAAAATGGGGAAAAACGATCTACTCCATCACCGCCTATCACCCCATATATATTAATTTTCTTCCGGTCTGTTTTCTTTGTGTTGTTTGCATTTTTGTTTGTTTTGTTTGTTTGTAAGTTGTTGTAAGTTTGCTTGTCTGTCCGGAAATTCGGTTCGACCTGAAGAACTACTTGGAGAGGTCGGCTCAAGATGCGGGGATGGGTAGGGCATGGGACAAGAAAATAAAAAGCACACTTGAGGCTGCTATGGGAAGCCCCGCCCACAGTGGGCGGGGCACTCGCCGAAAGTTTGGGGTTCCGCAGAAAAATGTTCATAATTCGCTTCCGGAGCAGCTTAAAGATGGGGAAAAAAGGGAATAAGGTTAGTAAGGAGTCGCCAGACTAACTGTGGCAGACACATCCAAAATGGGCGGGGCGTACTCAAGGTGGGCGGTGCTTCTCGCAAAATTCAGTAACCCGGTTCGCGAGAGTGTTTGGAAGTCGCAAAAAACTGTAGAATGTAAATATCTGGCGAATATAGGGCACGCTCAAAGTGTGTTGAGACCCGCCCACAGTGGGCGGAGCTTGCCCTAAATCGCAGGGTATTCATTTTAAAAGTTTGTAGCTCGGTTCCACTCCAGACACCGGAAAAAAAGTGGACTAAGGTCAGAGGGTCGCCGGTGAGGATTGTGGGGCAAAAACATTGTCCTGCTCCGAGGTGGGCGGAGCCAGACCAAAAGGTCTGTGGAAAGAGTTCCAGAGCAAGCTATACGGAATAAAGTGAATTCAGGTCAGCAAGGGGTCGCCGATTGAGAAATGTGGGGTATTCATATTGTGGGCGGGGCCAGCCCGAGGTGGGCGGAGCCAGACGAAAATTCTCTAAAAAACTGTCCCATAGCACTTCAAAAAAGACCGGAAAAAACGTGGATAAAGCAAGCAGAGGCGCCGGTGAAAATTGTAAGCGCAGAAACATTGTGGCGGTGGCTTGCTACGAAGTGGCGGAGTCACGAAAAGAATGCTTGTAAAATAGCTCAAGAGTACTTCAGACACCGGAAAAAAGTGGAGTACAGAACAAAAGGCGGATATCAGTTGAGTCTAGAAATATGTGAAAGAGAATACGCGCGGGCGAGCCGCGCTCGGCACGGCGGCAGGCCGCCCGCCGTATCAGAAGGATAGGCGCGCCCGGCGTACGCGAGCCGACGGTATATCAATGAGGAAAATTCTCTCATGGTCAAAGCACGAACTGCCTTGTCCTGATAAGGGCCCTTGTCACAGAAACACCTTCTTGAAGGCAGTTGGCACGATAAATCGCTATACAGGTGTAGGATTTGTACAACTGGCTTAACAGAATTCCGTGACCTCGGACAGGCGCTGCGTGAAGCCTTTCCAAGGAGGGTACTCCCCGCTCTATTGAGCAACAACTTTACGTCCCAAACGCCTTCCTTGCCCGCCCGCCCACAAACGGACGACCGTTTCTGACGCTCGTATTCATTCATTTGCTGAGCAAATTATGAAAGCAAAGGGAATTGGTATGAAAGCTGCGGTGATGCTGCATGCATATATGGGTACACATCATGGCAGAACGTATCTTGCAGCCGGTGATTGGTAAGATGCCTACAGGAAACTCGTCCGAAATCGATTTACAAGTGACTGAGAATGGAGGCTTTTTCTTCGCCGGATTTTGACCGTTTCACTCCGTTCTTTCGCCATTTCCCTACTATAACAGCGCCTACTAGCGATTGTTACACTAATAGGGAACCATGCGTGCCACCTGGCCTTCAAGCATCTACCCCAGCTTAAGACTTGGTGAATGTTTGGACCCAGAAGACAGCATCTCATCAGGGCCTGCGAACTACAGGGTGGTCGGCAAGAAGTCTGACGCAAAACTACGTTTTTTGCCCGAGTTTAACCAAGAAATGTTTGCTTTCACTCAACAAGCATGAATATTTCTAACAACAACATAAATCTCAGACATCACACTCCGAGGACCGCTTTTAGCCTCACTGCAAGCATCCGATCTCTCGTGGAAATTCTTGAGGATGTAAGCGGTAGTTCTGGGCAAATCTCGTCCCACGCCTTAGTTAGTGCTCCTTTCAGCAAATCTAACGGCTTGTATTTGAAAGGGTAGAGCTCTGCTCCAGAAGCCGACCAGATAGCAAAATCCAAGGCTTGAGATCCGGCAAAGTTAAAGGCCAAACATCTTTCTTCAAGAAAGTTGAAACATTGCCATTGCTCAATAGATCTCAAGTTTAGGCATCTTTATTCAGAACAAGGATAAGACCGGCCATAATAGGACTAGAAAATTAGGAAGCCATAGCAAATCCTATAAAGAAGAGAAGTGTCCAAGGACAGAATTTCTATGGCCCGTCACATTCATGCCGCCCTGAACATCGCGGAGATCCTGCATAGAGATTTTCCAGAGGGGCTTTTTTTAAGCAAGAGGGAGTCGAGGTACATCAATGTGCAAAACCACCACCATTTGCCAAAGATGGGACAATGGTGAGTGGCACCTTCTACCACGCACCTCTCCTGAAGGTGTGGAACAGGGTAAGCATGTGATGTGTGAAGTGATGGTGTCAGTACGACCCCCGCCCCCTCTCGCTATGACCTCCCTCCCCCTTCCCCAACACCTACCTACCACTTTCCTACATGTTCCCAGCTTCCTACCACTTTTTTTCCGAAATTTCCCGACAATTTGCTACTTTACTCCCCAAAAATTTGCCGTCGAGCGGGAAGGTCGCCAGAAATCAGCTACTATTTCCAGCTATCGAAAGTAGCCACCAACTAGGGGGTATAGCAAATGTGTAACGGGAAAGTCGCGAAAAGTCAACAACCGGGGAAAATTTCTTCCCAATGCGGCTAATTTCTCTCAGCGGGAAATTCCTCTCGAAGGCACAGACGACCTCTCTCCCAACAAGGACCAAATATGACCTCCCCATCCCCAGCGGCCAAGTACGAGCTCCACCCATGTGTTTCGCAGAACGGTGCTGTACCCTGATGTCAAACAGAATCTCGCCTGAACCAGCCGAGTCTTCCACACTTCTAAAAGAGGTAATAAATACCAGTCTTATGCTGGAGAGGAAAACACTAAAACTGGTAGTCAGAAGCCACATGCCCTTGTGAAAGGCAAATCGCTCTCAAATTCCGCCACCACCCTTATTGGAAATAGGGAGTGCCTGGCTCATACTGGCGAACTTATCGCCAAAAGTTTTTGGAGTTCCTATCACTACAATCGTCTACCTCATCTATGAACATCTCAAAATATTTCATGGGATAGATGGGTGAGAAGGATGCTGTAGGCCAGGATTTGCCTGTGTCAGTCCTGAGCAGATTTCTGCACAAAGAGAAAAGCCGAGGATAACTTGAGTGAACAAAATCTGAAAACAAGAAAAAAACAGGTTTTGGATTTCGTTTCCTTTGAGATGGAGACACAATAGAAGCAGCGTCGCGTCGTCAGCCGCTGTAAGATATCGCTCAGGTGGAAAAAATTGTTTAATTTTCTTCCTCATTAATCTACGTCGCGAAAACGTGACGTGATTATTTTCATCCGGAGCGATTGCTTTCTCTGAGTTTCCTTTCATCTCGCTGTCTTTCTCACTGTCCTCTCGGTTGGAAATTCAGTGCCCAGCTCAAGTTTGTCCAAGGGTGGAGACAACGCGGCCCCTCCGTTGAGAAGCTGGTCACTGGTGATGTGAGGCAAAAAGTGAAAGTCGCTCCTAAACCTGTCGCCTGCTCTCTGCAGACATTTTCGGATCTAGCGGTGCCAGTCTTCCTTTTCCTTATGCATACAAGCACCTTTCACTTCACATTACACATTGTTCGAGTTTCCACACCGTAGCAGACTTCTCTGAAACTTTCTCGCTATGTTTTGAGGTGGGGGGAACCTTGCGCCCAGTAAGCCACACTTGACGAAAAATGCACAAGAAACATTTCCTGATGTACTTTTCTAGGTGACCGCCTTTCATTCTTCACCTTTGAAAAAATATGATCGAAATGGGCCAATTCTCATGTGCTGGAAACAACCTATGAAATTTGTGAGGTTGATTGTACTCAACAATCAAACCACAAAACGGAAATAACAAGAAAATGTATCCCAAAAATCATCAGTATGGTTGGGGTCTCTTTCAAAATTTATTATGTCTCTTCTGAGGAGATCGTAGCTGAACTGCTCTGTCCTTCCGTGTCATGTGTCGGTCATTGTGCCATTGTAGTGTATTGTTTTGGCTCTTGTTTCTTTTTTTGCCATTGACAAGTGCCATAAAAAATAGCTGAATCTTCGACTCAAGCCTATTTCGGATGTGCGCGATGCGACTGACTCATTCCCGAAATTCCAACGGCGTTTGGTTGTATTCGGCCTGTATAATCATATTATAAGTCCATCTCATGCACGTTCAGCCCCTCACGCGTCCCACAGTTACTGGACCGTAGTGGTGATGGGCCTGCTAGCGATGGGGAATTAATTTGGGATTTGAAGACGAACTGTGCGCTCTCTTCCGAGGACGATTATGTCGTGTGCTAGATGAATGGGTTCGCAGCTGAAGTAGGGTTCCACTTTCTCTGAAAAAAGGATACAGGAATGGACTGGAGAGTTGTAATGCCAGGTGCTGCCTCATACTCCGTCGTCGCCATCCTCATGGTGCAGCACCCGCGTAGATACCAAGATCTCGCAGCAAAACATGCACTCAGCGGCATGACACATAGAGGTGACAGAGAGCGCAAACAGGAAGAGCTTTTTGCTATGGTTGGGCACTTGAGTGGCGCGACAGCGCGGCGGAGTATGGAGACGGCACCAGGGTATCTACGCTATAGCCCTATTCTTATTCACTTTTGACCGGAGAAAAAGGCACGCTACTGCAGCAGCGGAGCCATTCAGCTCACACATGGAGAGGACTAGCATCAACACAGGAGAGTGTGCAAACTGCCTTTGATCTTTCGCGCATGTGATAGCTGCGCCACTTGCCACTGTTCCACTTCGCTCCTCAAAATTCCGCCTTCCAATCAAAAGGGGATGCTACCAGTCAAAAATCATGAAGATGGATGCTCCAGTGTTTCTTATGAGGTCGTTAGGTTCATTGCAAAGGATCGGCAGACTGAACTTGTCCCTACGCGTGATCTCTTGGCCTTCTGCCCATTGTCTGTTGCAGGAATAGTCCTATAAAAGGCGTTTCTGACACTCCAGCGAGCATTTTTATGTCTCATACGAGAGTGGGAAATGAGAACATCGACGACGGGTGACAGGAGGTGATAACAGCTGATATGGGCTGATAAGGAAGCGTTGCCGTTGTTGTTCAGTCAAAGTGTTGGGGCCTTTACACTACCAAATTATAGAGCTTTAGTGATAGGAAACTAATGACGGGTGACAGACAATCTTATCAATTGATAAGAAAGGATAAGGGGCCATTATCATTACATCTCCTACCACTATACTGCCAAGTATTGAAGGATCAGTGTGCAAACTTCTCCTTAAGCCATCACTTCTCTGATAGCACTAACTTGCATCGATGTCGACGAGCGGGGTGGGGGGGAAGGAAAACTCAGGGAAAACCTTCAACCTTTCAATTACTGATGAGAACGAATAATAAGGGAGCATAATACCTACAATTATTTGTACTTCAGCAAGCGGGTTGCATGGTAATTGAAAAGGGAAGGGTTAATCGGTAGGCATTTTGGTGCAGTTGATGAAGATGGAATTTGTTCTTCTACTGAGAGATTCATATTGCTCTGTATAAGCGCAAATATAAGCGTGTGCTTAGGAAAGCAGGATCCGCAGCGTTGCTCTATCTGTTACGATTCGATCACTACAGCGCTGTATGAGCAGCCCACTATCAAAAAGTTGCGTTTCAGTTATGTGCGCCTGCCGAAGGCAGGCCAGCTCGGCGAAGCCGAGCTAAAGAGAAGGAGGAGAGCTCGGCGTCAGCCGAGCGATCCGACTATCTTCAAAAAGCCTTTTGAAGGTAGTTGATCAACAGAGATCGCAAGAAGTTACGCTCACAATGGACAATCATCGAGTTTGCAAAGGAGTGGAGAGTTTTGGCAATTCCTGGGGAGAAACACGGGAAGCGCCTTCTTCAGTCATGCGCTCTGATTTCTGGAGAGCAATAGAGTTTCAACATACCTTCCCTCCGAACTTTTTTGGCAGCATTCATTTCTGCCTCCTGTTTCTGTTTCGGCTCTAACTTTTCTGTACTATTAGGTGAAAATGTGGAAGGATTTCATTCATATAAAACGAAGAGGAAACAGATAAAAAGTAATATTTTGGCTTCAAGTTAATAAGATTCCTCTTTCATCAATGACCCGCTTCCAGTGCCCGAAAGCGTATGGACCACTGCCTCGGTTTTTTATTCAAGTGCGAGTAAATTGCTGTTGATGCCAATTTCGGCGAATGGCAATAACGTTGTAGCGTTTGCCGTTGGACAGTACCTTCGACTGACCAGAACATTTGGAATCGCACGCCTATACAAGGGAGGGGGCAAAAAAAGACACTTCGACCGAGTCACATATCAGCAAAGTTTTCGCAGCCCAGACAGAGGACGTGGATACGAGTACCAGGGCGGAAGATACCCAAGATGTTCCTCGATAAGCAGGAGCTGGCTCTCGCCCATCACCTTCATGTACACCAAAATATGAAGTCATCTCCAATCGCAGCCTGACTGGAGAAGGCCTTTGGAATGTCACCTCCAAACAGCTGCGAAACTTCTAGTATGGAGTCACCCATGGATAGCTACCTGGAGACCAGTACTCTCGATCTGGATGACCTCCAACATCGAGCAGCTCCGACAACGTCGCCACGGTCTAGGATCTTCATCACAGTCGCCAAGGCGCGGGTTGATGGTATGGACCGGACGTACCTGGAATGGAAAGACCAATATTTTCTTCGTGGACCCCGGACTGAAGGTGAGCGCTGGCGGTTACATCGAGCAACTCGAGAAGAATATCCTGCCACATGTCGTCGCCCGTACCTTCTTGGAAACTTCGTACTGCTACAGGATTGGGTGCCACCACACGGAATCGAAGGGCGTTGGAAAAACTCTCGCCTACTTGGAATGGAAGGGCGTTGAGTACCTGAAGAAGATGGAATATCCAAGTGTGTCACCTGAATCAAATCCCTCAGTTACCAGATTCAACAGGGTGACCTACAGTGGCAAAGGAATCAAGGATCGAACTCAGGCACGGTCGCGTGACAGAATCTCTCGATGGCGCTCGTCCAGAAGGCTGTGGCGGAATTAATGATAGTATGCAATATGCTCGCGAATATGGTGGTGAAAATGTCCAATCAGAATTTAATAAAGTGTAACTTATAGCGCCTTGAAAGTCAAGGAAAAAGTGTCTTTTTTGGCCCCTCTGTATGTTGGGTAAATGAGGCGATTGGATCCAGCTCTCACTATTGTACAAGGACAGCGACGATAGTGTTCTCTGTATGGAACCGCTTGAAGGCCATAGTGCAGAAACCCTTCGCTGTGGTGATCATCCACGTGGGCCCACGTAACTCCTCATGGCAGAACTCGGGCGGCTTCTCATCTGCATTCATACAAAATTGACGATTGTGAGTTTTGGCTCGAGGTCCAAGACCACCCATATTTCATCTAGGGCCGGGGTGCATTTTCATAGTCGTGAATGGCAGCTTATGAAAAACATTACTGCTAGAGGCAAGAATCGGTACTGCTTTCTTGCTTCTACAAGAAAATTAGGTACCCTCTTGACCACCCTCAGTTTATCGGAACTAACTCGAGCAGCAGTTGCAGCATGGATGTCAGTCTCGCTTGACAAAGGTCCAGGCTCTGTGATCAGACATTCAGCGCTTGACTTCATCCACCCTTTTTTCTTGTGCAGGATGAACATTATGGGACCATCCACGACAACAAATTTTTCCTTTCTTCCTTCTTCGGGCTCCTGAACCAAATCTTCCACCTTGCATTTCGAGAACACCCACGCAACTACTGGTCCGGCACAGGTCAATCTTGAGCAGCACATTCCTCTTCCGACGCCTGATTCAAAATTCCAAGCGCCGGCTGTGACCTCTCGGGCGTCTTTCCAATTTCTCTAGGTTTTCTTTCGCGACGAGGCTAGCCAAATTTTACATATAAATAGCTAAAAGTACTAGCTTTCAAAAGATGTAGAAGTCGTAACAGCTTTGCTTTCGTGCTATTTCTCTATATGTCCATTTTTGAATGGGATTACCTAATATTTTTTCGACAGTAAATCCATTTATGATCGATGTTGGTCCATGTGATGGTTGCATACCTGTCCTATGACCATAGCTAGACGATCGAATCAAGCCAGTTCAGCCGGTTATCTACGGCTAATCGCTTCACGTTGCTGCTGATCGCTAGCTGTCTATATCGCTCTTATTGCAATTTTCTCTGCTTCGTTTCTAATCAATTCAGTCACTTCCTCTCAAAAACGCTACTCATTAAAAAAACCCTCGAGACTCCTCAGCTTTCATATTCTGCCTGTGTTGTTGCTGTTGAATCCTTTTAAAGTCGAAGGCAGGGGTAAAATGGTGAGGGAGAGTCTTAAAAGCTCGGCGTTCACGTTCTCACTTCCTCTGTCGAAAAGCTTATCTTCAAGACAGTTTGCTGCAAATTCGGCTCTGTTTTAAGGGTGAGGGGGGGGGACATTTTGCTGGCTCGCTAGTTCGTTTCAATTGAGAGGTGAAGTTTTGTAAGCGAGAACTTAGATATCTTCACAAGGCGGCCTGTATAAACCTCGCAAAGTACCATCTGATACCCCCAACAAGCCGAATTGCCCTGCAAATTGTAACTAAATCAAACAAGTACATCAGAATCCAT
>MU932612.1:0-10822 GCA_036418165.1 Cooperia oncophora | reverse complement strand
ACCCTTGCCCTAACAAAGTCTCTACTTTCCCAGTCATTTAAAATTTTTTGACCCGACAGCAACGGCTCGGATGCAATGATTCAGAGGTACAGTCGAATAAAAGGTACTAGGTACTAACAGGGCACTGATATGGTTACCTCTCGTGAGGCTTGCACGACTCCCATTTAGATTGTGATAGGACAAGCCGTCGCCTCTAGATTTGGACTGCATGACAGCTCTTCATCCAAAAGCTCACGAAGTATCCTTTCCATCTCTTTCTTAGTTGACCAGCTTGCAGAATAACACCGTCGAAGTGAAGATCCAGTCGCCTATGATCCAGTCCAAAGACGGATATCTGCCTCCTGACGGTCCAGCGCCCCGTACAAGCACGCAGAACCCTATCCGTCGGGGATTTGGGTCGAGACCGTAGGAACCCCCTGTGAGAGGGAACTCGGTACGACCCCTTCATTCCCCTTTCCCCGCTATTCGAACCGAACACGCTGGGAATTCGCCAGATGCTGCCAGCTCAAATTAGTTCCACGCGCGAATTCGAATACGCGGTATCGCGTCGATCAACCGCATTGGGACACTTTTGCCGATGTGCCCTGAAATGAGGCTTTTCTTTTCGAAAGGTTCGAGGAGTCATAAATTTTCTAGACGTATGTAGACCGTCGAGAGGACGAAGAACGCAGTTTCGAAACGCTACATTTAGACTTCTTGAAAAGTACTAAAATGCACCTAAACGGCATCAAGTATACATTGACGTTGTCTGATTTCGAGTAGTATGCAGCGTTTGGGATTCGTTGGATATATTCGAGAAGCTGCGAGTTTTTCCTTCCTTGAACAACGATGATTTCTTTCACTGCGATCGTTTCCAAGCATAAAAATAATATTGAAAACCTCTCTCAAATTCACGGAATAAAAGTCCTTCTATTGTGTACCATCTCGAGTGGGCCTTTTGAATACACAGAAATGCATCAAGAACGTATTCCTTCATGGAATAGAAGTGGACAATATTCGGGTTAAGACCCATCAGCTTTATCTCTTGATGCGCCATGCGATGTGTTTATAGGACAAAAAAATCCATAGCCTACTCGCGGCCTTGTTTAAGTTGTGCTGTTTGTCGTTCACGTGCTTACGAGTTTATCTCAACCTATCAATGCTGCGAGTTAATAATTTTGGCTTTTTTGTACTTTTTCTCCACCCAACCATCGCTCTATGAATCAAGTTTTGCAACCAAGGACTTGGCTTGCTGACATCATTGCGCTGTTCTGCGCTGGCTGCCCCTCTCATTGCGAGTCTCCACCCCCATGGTGAAACCCTAACATGTGTGACCTGTGACCTAAAGTATAAGTCATGGTAAAAAATCTTTTTGACGGCTCGCATACCTGGTCATATGCCGTTTGATTTTCTCCGAAATTGTACATGTCGCCCACAAAAAGGCAGGACAAGTTCTTCTTGGCCATCACTGCAAGTATTTTGTTTTGGCTGATTTTCTGTTCCATTTTGATGACACTACAAAGGCATACACTAAGTGTGCAGTTTTGTCAAGGATACACACTTCACAGCCCTGGCATTCGCACACTTATCGACTGGGTGAGCTCATTTGGAGGTGGAAAATCGATGAAACGCCGTTCATGGTGAATGCCTCAAAGGATAGATGGGAATGGATGTGTCCGTAAGGAATTCAGGGCGTGTGCTAGGGCGTCATAAAATAAATAGCAAGACTGTCGTGTGGTTACAAAACAGCAACTTTTCAACCGCTCTGCAGAAATTGATATGATATGGTGCCTGATCACGCAACTGAGAACACTGCTACTTCCTTCCAAAACAAGGACACGTAAGGGAGGTCTTTAGCGTTGTGGCGCCGCTTTTCTGGAAATGGTTTGTTGTTTATGTAGGGCGTCCATACATGAATCCTGACATGGGTTCCATTTTTGCTATGCATTTCTGGGGAGGTCAAAAATTCAGTGAATAAATTTGACAAATGGGCGATTTTAGCTATCTTAATGGGCTCAGTTCTGATTGTAACTCCGAGCATGCATTACTTTATGAGTAAGGCTTCGGAAATGATTTTAAATCGAGTCAAAATGTAAGTATCATGTAGTAACACATCTTGGCATGCAGCGGACGCCAACAGTGAATGTTTCTGTTCAGCTGGTCCCTAACCGCGTCACGTGCGGGCGGATCGGATTGGCGCAGCGGATAACTCGATGGATTGCTCGGATGGGACCGACAGATACCTATTCACGTACTAGTGAGCACCTCATTAATTTATGCATTGGCTCGAAGTTACAACGCAAAACGAACTTGACTTCCTGCAATAGTTTCAACAATTGCCCATCTCTTCTTTCAAAGTCTTATCTCGCGAGCTCAGTTTTGAACCTCCCTCAGAAAACACTTAGCAAACAATGAAACGATTTTTTGTGATTCTTGTTATGGACCTGAACAAGCCAACAACCATTTTCAAAAGCCGCATTCGACCCTGGTGAAAGTTACTTCGATCCCTCCTTTGTTGAGATACACACTTGCTACTTTCCTTCTTTCAAACCTTATGGACATTCCGTATCAAATTATAAGGGTAATTATCTATTCGATTTCATCTTTGTATAATGCCCTCCCAATCCAACGCAGTGTGTGACTACCTCCAATTTACTCCCGTGTATTTCGGAGTTCAGAGAGGCTTAACCGTCACTTTTCCTTCTCTGAGTCTTTCTCGGGGCCAGCTCTGCAAACCAATTTATGAACTTTTGTCCATGACATCGCTTACTTCTAGAGCCGCCCCATTCACCTTGAACGGGTTGTCCATGACATCGCTTACTTCTAGAGCCGCCCCATTCACCTTGACGGGCCTTGTTCATACATTGCGGGCAAATATCCACCAGTCGTCACTACGTATCCGAGCGTCAGGGCAGCGTCGGGCCGATTCTGCGAGCGTCTCCAGCGTTCACCAGCGACCGGGAAGTAGAGAGTGTGGGGAAGTAGGAGGGTAGCAAAGCAGCTGGATTAGGCGTCGTGAAATTGCGCGTGTGCAACCGCACCGTACAGCTACACTACACCGTACATTAAATTGCATAATTCTGTGCTTTAGCAGTTGTGCGGTGCGGTTGCACACGCCGCAATTTCACGACGCCTAATCCAGCTCTTGCTACCCTCTTACTTCTCCACACTATCTACTCCCGGTCGCAGGCGAACGCTGGTGGACGCTAGATCGATACCGGTACTTTCCTAATCGCTGACGCTGCCGAGCGCTGGAACGCTAGTGGACGCTGCAGACGCTGATGGACGCTGTCACAAGGTGTGAACGTAGCCTTAGGCCTTATCTAGGCTCTGCACATCCTGTCCCATACGCTACCCATCCCATCCCTGAGCCTAGCTATCCCAAAGGCTTTCCAGATTAAACTGAACTTTCCGACAAACAAACAAACATGCAAACAAACCGTAGACGAACTTAAGAACACTTACGCTCAGCTGCGAGATGCGTGTCCGGTGGCTAACGAGCCCCCACTTTGGAAGCGTAGCGGTTTCCACGTCCGGACATGCGCGGCGATGGGGATCCAGGAGAGCGGGATAGGCTAATTCCTCCATGCTCCGCCTAAAACGCAACTTGCGGCGCAGATAGGCTGAACGCCGCCACAACATTCCGATCTCGTTTATACTGACCGCCACCCGTGCGGCGCGTTTCAGGCGCAGCGCTTCTGGCACTTTGCCAAGTCGTGTAATTGCGCTTTCGAATACAATTAAAATGCAAACTCCTGATGGGATAACATTTGAGGTGTTGCTCATGCTGCAAAGTCCGAATCGAAGATGATGACGAGGGTGAGAACTCAAGAGCAAATGGACTGCTTCTGCAATTTCCGTCGGAAACCACGCATTCCCACCAAACATGGAACAGGATCTACTTCAGCGTCCTACTCGTTAATCCAAAGTCTTTTTATGGCTCTGGAGCCGGAATCGCGCCAAATTGCAGGAATTTACACGGCTTTTTAATCAATTACCATAGCTTAAATTTTTTATTTACTTTCTAGTTACATCTAGTTAGTTGCACTTCAAGTCCAGCTTCCGTCATCCTAACGATTCGGACTTTGCAGCATAAGCAAGCTTTCATAATCCTCTTTGCCATCTTGAGAAATATTCGACAGAACGATTCTTCAATTCTACTGAAGCTTTATAAAGCATACGTCATCCCCATTCTCGAATATGGTTCGCAAATATGGAGCCCTCATACTAAGAAGCTCCAGGCGAAAATCGAAAAGGTGCAGCAAACTTTTACGAGAGTTTTGATGTATCGTTGTTTTCCCAATCCTGAGTATCCGCATAGTTGCCCAGCTATCAGGAGCGCCTACACTTTTTCAAGCCTCAAATCACTGATGCACAGACGAGTGTTCAATGACATTGTGTTCTGTTTCAAGATATTGAAAGGAGAGCTAAGGTTGAAACCCAGTAAGTACTGGGTGTTCAGGCCGACAAATGGCCGCACCTCCTCGTTGTCCTTGGAATGTCCTAAACTGTGCAGAAGCCACCGAACCAGGTTTTTAACTCACTTTTTTTCCGTGGAGCGAGATATCTTAAATTACTTCCATCAGACCTGCAGAAGGCGCCTAACACCTATACGTTCAGAGAAAATTAAAGAAGGTTGACCTGATGACCTTGCTAAGTATTCAGGATTCCTGAATCTGTGTTACCGTATTCTTGTATTTCTAAGTAACGGTATTACTGTTCTTTCTATAACTCGAAGCATATAGCTTGCATTGTTAGCGCACCTATGCGTGCATGATAAACAAATAAATGAATAAGCAATGCTTCAAATGTTATGCGCATCAGGAGTTTACGTTTGAACTGTGTTCGGAAAGGCACATGACATGAACATTGCAAAAATCAGCGAGCGCTGCGCGCGACACGCGCCGAGTGGACGGTGGGCAGTATAAACGAGGTCGAAATGTGGGAGCGGGTTATTCGGACGGGTTTACAGCTACGCTTTGGAAGCGGGGGACTCGTTAGCCCATTTTCTGCTGACTGGATTGCGTTTCTCTGCAGGAAGCCACCATTTAGTGTTACCAGTTAAGCGAGGTCACCCCGTAAACGTATGTGCCGAAGCGAAGTCCAGAAGTGTGAAATGAATACCTCAGACGAACAGCCAATGACTTAAGCCGGGTATTACACGTGCAACGGCATTCTCGAACGATAAGGAAATGGAAAAACATCGTACGGTTTTTTCGCATGGTTTTTTCATACAGAACATAGTTTCGCTTCAAAATTGGAATTAATTTCTGTCAGTGTTACAAACAAACTAGGACAAAAACCTTGCGTAAGTCAGAGCGAATGTAAAGAAGAAGCTACGTATTTCTTGTTCCTGGGAAACTTTTCACCTGTTTGCTATCTCCCCTGGTTCCGAATCAACGAACTAAGCCGGATGGCGCATCTTTTTGGTAGAAATCAAAAGGAGAGAGGCAGTCCGGCAAGGGGAAAGGCATTTTGCAGCTTTGCAACTTCTCTCGAAGTGTTGACGAACATGCACTTAAAAAGCCTTTCCTCGAAATGACAGATTTTACCTTGCTCGCTCGTCGAGCTTGCTCCAGCTTTATAAGTGTTCACAAGTTCCACTAGAATGAGATGTGTAACCGGCAGTGGAGCAGCGAAGATGCAAATTGCCCCCATCCCCCTCGTCGTGCGAATAAGAAGGGTCAAACTTTAGATTCCTCTATGGAAATGGTCCCATGTCTGTTTCATTCGTGACGTTTTTTTTTTGGTTCCCCAGGTTTTATCCCTCTGTTTCATCCATGAGAGGGAATTTTGGCCAAAAAAATTACGTACGTAATCCAGTATAGTCGCTAACGAACGTAAATCCAGTGTATCCGCTGCTTAAGTAGAGCCTTAGAAGATTATTGGACGAGATACCTCTTCCAAAGGACTCACCCTATTCACTGGATCGATGTAGCCGAGGTCCTGAACATGTCTCAAGGATCAGATCGAGAGAGAAGTTCGTTCTTTGAAGTATATATCATCGAATATTTGTTGCAACATTGAGGAACGTAAAATGTTAAAACTGGGAATGAATTCGCTGGACGGAAAAAGTTATGCATGAAAAAACGTTCTTGCGAGTAGCTCTGAATGCAACACGATATGCATATTTTACTATAGTGTAGAGATCTGTTAGGCTCACAAATGATGCGCGCAGCAGCAGATACGGTCCGGCAAGTAAATCGATTGTCTGGGGTTCACGATGCAGAATCCTAGTCGAGAACATTCTCCGGCTTTTGTTCTGCGCTTCTGCATAAACTTCTTCGAAGTATTCTCCAGCTTCTCTCTTCTTGCAACCTCGGCATCTTAGTGTAGCTCTTTCAGTTGTCTTATGCCTAACGACGTTGATAGGTGGAATATTTATCAATTATCCCGAAGTTTCTAGTCAATCGTCGTCTTCAGGGGCACAAACATGTTTCAAGTCTTAGATTTGCGACCTACTTCACCAAGAGCCTCGTCCAGTCAAGCGGTTGCGAGTGTCAGGAACCCTTCGAGAAGACCGCAAGAAACAGATCCACCGTTTACGCGGAGTACGCCACACTATTATTAAAAAAATGAAAAATATTACACTGTCGCCGTATAACGACATATTGGGGAGACGCACACCCGCTCTGTCATGCATTGGGGTATGAAAGGTAGTAGGCCACTCGTGATGGAAGGACCCATCTCGATTGTTCATCATGGATCCTCTGATGAACATCAAGCATGCTCCTAACGGTTTGATAGCTGAAAGTTCAGTCTCACTTGACAGTACATGGCACTTTATTTCGAATTCGATTCCATTATGTTCCACAACCTTATGCCTCCCGAGAGCAGTTGTAAGAGTACCGCGTCTCATGCTGGCAAGATGTTCCTTGATAGTGATAGCAGACCCTTCCTGTCTCCCCAATATATGTGGAGTTACATGCCCGACACTGAATTTCATATATTACTTCCAATTGCGCACAGTCACCAATTTTCCGTGTGGGCAAGTAACACGATTCTTCTTTTTCTTCTCCCTAGCGTTAGTCCCGCGCCGTCGCAGGGTCCGCTGTTCTTGTTAGACGTCGCCACTTGTTCCGATCCACTGCATCTTCTGCTGTGGCTTTCACTTCAGTGAGGTCCTTCTTGATGACGTCCCTCCATCTTTTCTTTGGGCTCCTCGTGGTCGCTTGCCCTCTACTTCGAATTCCAATGCCTTCCTTATTGGGTGGTCTTCAGGCCTCCTCAGTACGTGCCCATACCATCGCAGTCGCTGCTCTCGTGCCTTCAGCTGGATCGGAGCCGTCTGTGTGACCGCCCTGACGTCCTCGTTTCTGACTCTGTCGAGTCGTGTCCAGCCGCAGGCCCATCTCAGCATCCTCATTTCAGCTGAGTGGAGCTGCCTTTCATGGTTCTTGCAGATGGGCCAGCACTCACTGCCGTAGAGCATTGTAGGCCTTACCACCGCCCGGTACACCTTGCCCTTGAGCGTTCTCGAGCACATGCCGGCTCTCGCCATGGACGGTCTACGATGGGTTCGGTACACTCTTCAGAACTTGGTCTTCTTTACGTTCAGCCGGAGTCCATTCTCAGCGAGCACATCCTGCCACCGCTGCACCTTGTCCTGGAGTTCTTCCCTGCTGTCCGCTATCAGGGCGATGTCGTCAGCGTAGAGGATGGTTTTCAGTGGCCCCTCCATGAGTTCTTTTGCCATGACATCCAGAGGAAGGAGGAACCTGAGGGCTGATCCTTGGTGTACCCCAACCGTAATGTTTACCTCCTTCGTCAAGCCGTGCGGGGTGCGTACAGCTGCTTTAGCCCCATCGTACATGTCCTTCACTATGGAGACCAGGTGCTCCGGAACGTTACGTTCTCTGAGCGCTCTCCAGAGTACAGGCCGAGGCAGGCGGTCGAATGCCTTCTCAAGGTCCAGGAAGGCTAGGTAGCAGGGTCGCCGCTTCTCTCGGTACTTCTCCATCAGCTTTCTTCGCCAGCTATCTGGCGATGAAGATGGCATCAGTGGTGGACCTTTCGGGCATGAAGCCGAACTGCTCCTGTGATAGGGACAAGTTCCCTCAGCCTAGTGTTGACCAGGCGCTCGTACAGCTTCATGGTATGGGGAGTCAACTTGATGCCGCGGTAGTTCTCTCCGTTTGATAGGGACGAGTTGTTCTGGCTCCTGCCACTCATCCGCAATCCTTCCCCTAGCGCGTTCAATTAATTAGAAAGTCTATGAGTCAACTCAATCCTTCTCTGTCAGGCCTTCCCTCCTCTATCGTAACCTTCTTGAACGCACTGCTTCCCAACATTTCATTCTCCCTTTGTTCTCGCGCGGCTTCATCCTCCAGGGACTGATGGGACCTGCGGTCGCCTCTATCTGTGGGCTATCCTTGCGAGGGAATTCTTCGTTCAGAAGTCCCTCGAAGTATTCTTCCCACCTCTTCCTGACTTCGGCTGGTTTCCTGAGAATGGCCCCGTTGCTGCTCTTCACAGTCTTTACGACCCTGATGTCCTGAGCAGCGCGATGCCGAGCTTTAGCCAGGCGGAAGACGAACTTGTCCCCTTCTCGGCCTTCCAGCTTGTCGTACAGGGCGTCCATTTCCGTATTCTTGGCCTTAGCAACGGCTGCCTTAGCGAGTCGCTTGCAGTTCGCGTAGGCAGCGAAGTCTTGTCTCCTTGTTCTTTGCCAGCGTTTATAAGCTTCTTCTGCTTGACGATCCCCTGGACCTCGTTCCAGAACCAGGCTGCCTCGTCCCGTTATGCTCCTTTTGTTGCAGCGCTGACTTTACAAAATATAAAGGGGGCACAAAGGTATCTTGTTCCAGACGCGGTCCTCCTTGTAGGCCGATATGTCGCCTTCGTCGAGGATGTCGTGCCGTATAGCCACTCATAACGGCTATTTTTGTGGCTAGCTCCTGTGATTTTCATTTGACATCACACTCCCGTCACCGTTCGGAAGATGTTACGGTCAACAGCACGCTTCACTGCAATCGGGTGTGCTGAGTAGCGTGCACCAAGATGTTTTTCGAGCTGCTTTTACGGTACCATTTTACCCGAGTAATGCCATTGGATACCTTCACTCGCGTGTTGAGAAAAGGTAGCCATCCGTTTTGCGTGGTGCAAGACGCTGACCCATGGCGAGCCCTCTGATACGAGAGTAGTATGTACCTGCCCATTTGAAGATGTTACAGTTCAAACATTCCTTGATTAGAGTCATTATGTGCGCTTTACCAAGTCCAAAGGTTCGTATATTAGCAATATGCCTGTCAAGCATTTCGGATAATGCTTGCTTGCAGGGCTTGCTCGTTTTGGACACTAGTGTGAAGCGATTTCAGCACCGGTTCTCTATTCTTCCTAGAAGCAGACTGCGAGCCTAGACTCTGGCCCATGGCCCACTCGTATTGAGAAGCGGTAGCCATCCGTTCTGCGTGGTGCAAGACGCTGACCCATGGCGAGCCCTCTGATATGAGAGTAGTATGTACCTGCCCATTTGAAGATGTTACACCTCAAACATTCCTTGATTAGGTTCATAATGTGTGTTTATCAAGTACAAAGGTTCATATAACAGCAATATGCCCGTCTAGCATTTTGTATAATGCTCGCAGGGTTGCTCGTTATGGACAAAGTTAAGCGATGTAACATCAAATGAGTGTGAAGCGATAAAACATCAAATGTCTCTACCATAGCATTGTTTGGGATATTAAAGAGCCGTAGCTGTTTAAGGATAATGATTCGTAGGGCAGGAGAGAGGGGACCATGGATAAAAGATGACTGACGATTGTGTTGAGAAACAACTATTCCCTCTCTCACTGAAACAAAACATTGAAGTCCTAGCAAGCAAGTTGCTTTGTACCCATTTTTGTGGCTTTCTGTTAACCACTACTTGTTTTCTAGCGTATGGCTAAATATCGAAAATGGCTTAAGTATGGCAGTGTTTAATACCGATCGGGTCAACCACTCGATCACAACCATCGATACTGAATTCACGACCACCTGTTACGACTGCGCGCACATGGATGAGTTCATGCACTGCTTTATCTATGCACGATTCATGAAGTTCACGCACCTGTCGTCGACCGCACTGTGGTTGATGTCGCAGGCGATTCCCCTGTTATTGATGTCGACCTCTTTGGCTGTTGAAGTTATTGCTCTCGTGGTGCTCGTTGCAGCTTCGGTCGTGGAAGTCGAATGCGGAGATTCCGTAGTTGTCGAAGCCGATGCTGTACTGGATTGCAGTGTGCTTGTCGGAGCGAGCGATGCAGTTGTAAACGTCTCTGCTGTAGTGGTGCTTGTTTGGGTTGCCGACGTCAATGTCGTTGATTCTGTAGCCGCAGCCGATGTAGTAGGTTCTGCAGTTGCTGAACTCGATACTGTACTGGATTGCAGTGTGCTTGTCGATTCGAGAGGTGCAGTTGTATGGGTTTCTGCTGCAGTAGTGTTTGTTAGGGGTGCCGCCGATGTCGTTAATGTAGAAGCCTTAGGCGTTAAAGTAGTTTCTGTAGTTGCTGAACTCGATACTGTACTGGATTGCAGTGTGCTTGTCGATTCGAGAGGTGCAGTTGTATGGGTTTCTGCTGCAGTAGTGTTTGTTAGGGGTGCCGCCGATGTCGTTAATGTAGAAGCCTTAGGCGTTAAAGTAGTTTCTGTAGTTGCTGAACTCGATACTGTACTGGATTGCAGTGTGCTTGTCGATTCGAGAGGTGCAGTTGTATGGGTTTCTGCTGCAGGTGCCGCCGATGTCGTTAATGTAGAAGCCTTAGGCGTTAAAGTAGTTTCTGTAGTTGCTGAACTCGATACTGTACTGGATTGCAGTGTGCTTGTCGATTCGAGAGGTGCAGTTGTATGGGTTTCTGCTGCAGGT